>JAPKLX010000004.1:4145664-4183103 GCA_026898415.1 Leonotis leonurus
CCATCCCAATAAGCATGACACAAAACTTTTGGGAACGGTTATTAAGGAGAGTGTATAAAGTAGTGTAAGAGTGATAAAGGTGGTAGGGTCCACACCTTTTTAAATGGATAACTTTTACTATTTTAAGAATGTGCCAAGCTTAGTGGGACGTCTAAATAAGGGAATTGTGCCAAATTTAGTGGGACGGAGGGAGGAGGAGTTATAGTGAATGGATGGAATTGAAAATATGCAATCACACTTTATCCTCCATGTGATTAGGCTATAATATGAACTGGGAGAAGGTAGAGTTTTTTTGTTAAGTACAAATGAAGTTGTGAACATGTGATTGCATGATATCTTAAATAAATTTTGGTATTAGGTATCGTTATATGTTCCCAAAATTGTTAACTCGTCTTCATTGTTATATTTCTAGCGAATGTTATCTATGTTAACTCGCAGCTACCTTCGAAATGAAATGTATATTCTTATTCTAACAGTATCAATTATCGCAGCCTTTGGCATGCTTTTGACTATCTACCTTTTTTTGTAGAGAGAAAATAATGACGGTTCCCACAAAACAGAAGAAAAGGGAAGCTCGAAGAGAGGAGAAGGCTGAGAAGGCAGCACTTTTGGAAAAAGTAAGTCTAGTTTTACTTCTGTTCAATTTGCAAGTTGTTTATCCCAGCACTTGATGCATACTACTGGGACTTACATCTATGTTATTTTTCAGAGTATTGAAAAGGAGTTGCTTGAGCGCCTCAAGAATGGAATCCATGGTGATATCTATAATTACCCTTTTGGAAAGTATGAAGATCTCCTTAACAAGGAAAGAGGAAAGGCTACTATTAGTGAGGATGAAGAAGAGGAGGAGGAGGTTAGGCATTAATATTTATGAATTGGTTGCAAATTTCATTGGTTGATTTGTTTGAGCAAATTTTGTTGCTCACACAGTACACACAATTGATATTGCAGGAAACAGAGATAGAATATGTTGAGGGCTATGAGGATCTTGAAGAGGAGGATGACATAGAAGATTTTGGTGGTCTTGCAATCAGGGAAGATCGTGACAATGGTAACACTTCTGATTTCCTTCTATATAGTAATATAAATAGACAACATAATAACTTTTCTATCTTCATGAAATATATGTGGAGATTTAATCTGTTATACACCCTAGCTGTTACTCAAAACCCTTCTACTGCAGATAATATGAATGACGACGATGATGATGATGATGAAAGTCTGTCTGATTCCCGTAAAAGAGGGAAGAAGGGTTCTGCGAGAAAGCTGGATAATGAACCAGCAACCAAATCTAGGAAGAGATTCATAGGGGAAGTTGAGGTAAACAACTATATCCTTTTCCTCATCCATGCCATCATTTTTTTATTTCTTTTTAGCTTTTCTCTATATTCATCTCCGTTCATATACATACCATTGAATGATAAGTGACATGTGATATATGTACTTGCTAGGTTGAGCATGATGATGCAGTTGATAGACAAAAAGCTTTGTATTGATATCTTCATCCCCTTCATGTTCATGTACAAACTTATTACCAATTTGAGGCAAGTTAACTAAAACTAAGAGAGCTGTTCAAGGATTGCTGAGTAATATGATGTAGAATTTATCTGTGTACTAAATCACGCCTACATTAATGCCAATTTTGATGGGAATCGATTTAGTGTTTTGTTGTCGCTGTAAAGCCAGGCTTGAAGCTTCTATTTTTGTTCTTCTCCCCATATTTTGGTGATTGATTGGTTATTACCAGATTTAGACATGTTCTGAATTGTTTCCTGACTGGACGATATATATTTTGATAGTGTTATCGATTCTGATAGAATTGTACTGATCATATACTTGAAATGTAGTCCTTTTATTCAATTTTCACACTTTGAGCATATAGAATATCTTTTTTAAGGAAAGCAGATAATGTATCTTTGATGTCTTACAAAAGATCATAATAGTGTTTGCTTATAAAGATGATCTAATGTTCAATGCAAAAGATTATACTCTCTCTAACTCTGTCCACACAAAACATCTTGTGACGAAGTCGGTATGAGTTTTAAGAAAAATATGAATGTTTTGTGGAATCATATTTGAAAAAAAATATTGTTTATGAACGATCTAAATATTTAATAAGAGTATACTTTTCGACTCACTACTTTTTAGACCATTCTTGATTTTCTATAGTCGGTCACTCTCTGCAATCAAATCGAAACGATGTATGTACCTACGCTTATTATATTACATGGACCGAATCCAATTGTTAATATTGAAATGCTTTATGTAACCAAATTTTTATCGAATGTCTTTAGCTGAAAATATCGAGCAGGACTTGTAATCTATTCTCAATCTTTTCAAAAGTTAAAAAGATTCCAATGAAAGCACTTGTTTTTCCTCATGAAAATAATAAAGTAAAACGAAAGCCGTTGTTATTGCAAGTTCTTCTTCTTCTTCCTTTATTTTTTATCTCCCACGTAAACCAACCAACATAACAAACATTCAAAGATTCCCATCATAACCTTGAAGGAAACGTATTGCCCTTTCTCAGCATCCCACAAAGTAAAAATCAATGGTTCTCCTTTTCTTCTACTTTCTGCTAACAGATATGATCTTTCAATCCATTATTTTCTTTCCCTTTCTATTTTTATGAAAAATTGTTCAACTCTTTTCTATATAAGCAGAGTTTTGTGCTTTTCTGGGGCAGTCGGCTTCCCAGAACATCAAACCCAGAAGTTGAAACGAGGAGGACAAAGGGATAAAGCAAAGGTGATATTGTTTGTTCATTTCTAGAAAAAGTTGGGCGTGTTTCTTGGTTTTTCTAAACTCCCCTTTTCTGCATGTCTTTTTTCTTGTATGAAAGCTGGAGCAAAGACGAGACAATCAAGATAAAGATAATGAAGTTGTTAAGAGAATAATCAAACAGTGGAGATTGTTTAGATCATTGAAACAAATGCCTTTTAGTGTTGTTAAAGATTCAAATGGTGTTCAAAGGGTCACTCTCTCTCATGAACTTGACGGTTCATCAGTTGAGGTACAGCTCTTTTCTCTTACTGTACATTCACTTTCAATCTTGCTCAAGAATTTCAAAACAAGACTTGAGTTCGTGAACATGAATTGGAGCAGATTCTCTTGCACGGTGGAAGGATAGTGTCGTGGAAGAATGGCCGAGGTGAAGAGCTTCTCTTCTTTAGAAACAAGGTACGTGGATTGAACATGAGACATCTCTTTTGACATGCTTCGATTACGTGGGATTTAATCAAACACGTTTGTTTGCACTTCAGGGTAACGGAAGATCACCTGCATCAATCTTTGGTGGAATCTCTATCTGCTTTCCTAAGGTTCTTTAGTTTTTTCTTTTCTTAAACACATCACTAGATTATGACCATGATCTTGATCATTTAGTTTTCTTTCTTGAATCGAATTGCATGTAGAGGGCCTAAACCTTTTTCCTTTTGTCTGAATAATCGTGATTGAATGAGATAAATTGAAGCAATTAGAGTGGTATGCATATATCAGAAAGGATTATGGCCATGATCTTAATCATTTAGTTTTCTTTCTTGAATTTAATAACATGTAAAAGGCCTAAACCTTACCAGGTTAGTAGATTGGAGCAATTTGAGAAGTATGAACATATCAGAAACAGATTATGGTCAATAGATTACAGCACTGATCCTGATCAAGACTCCAACAACACACAATCATCGCTCAATCTCTTCTTACAATCTTCAGAAAAAGACTCAAGAATCTGGCCTTGTAGGTATGTTTCAGAAGCTTATGACACACATAAATCGTAAGGGCACGTTTCCTTTCTCGAACATCGTCTATTATCAGATGGATATACTGGTTGCATTGCAGATTTGAGCTACGGCTGAAGGTCTCTATATGCCAAGGAAAGCTCGGTCTAACGCCTTCCGTGAGGAACATCGGAGATAAGCCCTTCTCGTTTACTTTTGCAATGAGGAATTACTTGTCTGTTTCTGATATAAGGTTGTTCATTTCTGCTAAGTTTTCTGTCTTTCCCTGAAGTTTTGGAAGCCGATGATTTAAAGTCTGTTGCCTCGTTTTCCAGTGAAGTTCGCGTTGAAGGTTTGGAGACACTCGATTTCTTGGACAATTTGCAGCATAGGAAGAGGTTCACTGAGCAAGCAGATGCTCTTACTTTCGATGGAGATCAGGTACATAATTTCCTTTTTCCAGACATGTGATAATTTTCTTGACACACCTCTACTGAAAATGGAATCCGATTACAAATGTAGGTAAACCGTATTTATCTAAATACTCCTCCAAAGATTGCGATCATAGACCACGAGAAGAAGAGGACATTCGTGCTGCACAAACAAGGCTTCCCTGATGCTGGTTAGATCACTCAGCATATGATGTTTTTTCGTGTCTGTGTCTGTGACTGTGTGGTGATAGGAGGTATATTTGTGGGATTTGCAGTGGTGATGAATCTTGGAGATGACTATAAAACAATGCTATCTGTGGATTCAGCCGTTTTCGAGAAACCAATTGTGCTGAAACCTTTCCAAATTTGGAGAGGATTTCAAGAGATCATCACTGTCTCTTCAAGCTATTGCAGTGGCCAATTAGATCCGAGAAAGGTGGTTCAAGGTGGCGGTTGATGAGAGCCGTTGGTTGGTAAACGACGACGTTTCTTGATACTCTATTATTTCCTTTATCTTCTATTTTGAAACTTTAATATTGATAAATAAGATCGGAACGAACAAACCTATTCATGAGCTATTTGAGTTTTAATTTTAACGTATTCCATTTTAAACTCTATATTTTTATTGAGTCAGAGTTCAAAATAGATAATTTTTGGCTGATTAAATTTGTGAATATATTTGAGTTAGTTTATTCGCGATCATATTATTCGAATTTGAGCATTATCCTCACTATCATCAGGCCAACACACGCAAGCTACATCGTCACGTGAGGATTAAATTTGTTGAGTCGGTTCATTCTTTATTAAAATAATTTGTGCCTTTTCTCTAGCCCAATCCAACATATGATTGTATTTGGTGTCAACTGTCATGTAGTACAACTTAGCTCAACTCAGACTAATTTTAAAAACTAAATAATGTTTATTTAATATTATAATATATAATACTCCATCCGTCCCACCTCAGTTGGCTCACTTACCATATTAGAGTGTCTCATCTCACTTGTCTCATTTCCTAAAGAGGTATAGATTAGGGTGTAGTGGAGGGTGTTAATGGTAATAAAGTAGGTGAAAGAAGAAAAATGTGAAAGAAGTAGGTGAAAGAGGTAATAAAAAAGATAATAAAGTGAGTATTGATATGCGATCCAAAAGTATATGGGACAACTGAGGTGGGACAGAGGGAGTAACTATTAAATTTTAAAATATATTAATTTAATGTTATTATATTTAATTCAAAAAATTAAAATTTAAAAATATTATATACCCAAATATTAAAGGAAATGATTTTTTTTGTTTCTTTATTGGCAAACAGAGGAAATTAAAAGAATGCGAAGTTGGAGACTAAAAATATACTCGTTCGTTCCATCTAGTTTATTATATTTTTTTTAAAATAATTTTATTACTCACACAAGTTTAAATAACATATATTTATATAACCATTTATACTACTTTTAAACTCTTCTTAAATTCCGTACCCAAAATCAAATATAACAAACTGAATGAGACGAATGAGTAATTAACTCTGAATACGCAAGTACGTCATGTCATGAGATCATTTATTTGTATAAAATTTTTAATTATATTATTAATAAATCGTAATTTTTTTAAAAAAAAATATAAATATATTTTATTATATTTTAAACTACTACTATTAATTATGTTTGATATCAACATGCAATATTGCGAACGGGAAAAATACGAATTTTTTCCCTCTTCTTCGTATTACCTAATTCTGTAAAACTTTGAGCTCAAAACTCAAAACTCAAAACAAAAACTTCCAAAAACGCAATCGAAATATTGAAGCGAAAACATACAGTTATGGGCGATCAGGATATCAATTTCCTCCGAAAACACCTGCTCTCCACCGTCTGCGACCACCAACACCCCGCCACCGCCACTGAAAATTCAGCCAAACGATTCCGATCGGAGATCCACCCCCCTCTCTCCAATTCCACCGCCGCGGATCAAGACCTACACGGCTTCAAGAAAGTCTCCCTTCAGGAGAAATTCACAGCCGCCTCGTCGCTGCCCCTCCACCGCACATTGTCGGAGCCTATTCCCGTCTTCAACCAGCAAGCGCTGGCACTCTCCGGTACTCCGCCGCGACCACCCGCCAGGTCTCCCAGATGCGGAGAGAGCCCCAGTTCGAAGGTGCGTTGATAGTTTGTTTTCTTAGTTATTTATGGTAGTTGACAATCAGCTAGCTCTATGTTTAGTTAATCTTGATTAATGCCTTAACCAGGGAAGGGAACATTCTGTTTAAAGATTCGTTTTTATCTTGAATTAAAATTATTTGGGCTGGAACTGTTCCGTGTGAAAAGCGGATCGATTTCTTGCAATTTATCTGTCTGAGTTAACATGCATCTAAAAGGAAAATTTTATTATCATGCTTTATTCTACTTTGTTGACACTATTATAAATGGAAGTTTTAACATCCTCCTGCACACTAATATAGACGTGTTGCGGGAAGAATTTTAATTTGCATAGGTTATTTTGAGCTGCATGTTTGAATAGCTATTGTTTTTTCCCACTATATGCCTGTGAGAACATGATCGTTTGTAATTTTGGTCATCTAATGAAATTTCGTAGAGTTTCATATATGGAATGTTAGGACATCATGTTCTTGTTCAATACTGTCATCTCACTGATGAAATGGCCTCAGATGGGATGGTATATTGAGAGGTCAAGAATAGAACACTCAATGGTGTCATTTCTTTTGTCCAAAGACGGAGATGGATAGAGTGGGTTGATCTTAGTACTTATTTGATTTTGGTAATTATGCTACTGCAGAGGTTGAAGAGGATGAAGGAACGGTTGAGAGAGATGAGCCAGTGGTGGAGCCAAGTCATTGAAGAAGATGATGACGGAGCCTTTGAGTCCGAGAATTACTGCACTGATAAGGTCCTGCTGGCTACTCTCAATTTATTCAAGATTTTAATGAATTCCTTTATTTTAAGAGCTTGAAGTTAGGTGTTGAAGAGAATGCATATATTGTTTAATTTATTGGATTGCAGGGGGAATTTCCTTCACGAGAAGCTGTGTTAGTAGAGAGGAGTGGAGAATGCCCAGTTCTCCACTTCAAGTGCCCTTGTGGTAATGGCTACCAGATCCTGCTCTCTGGTAGCGATTGCTACTACAAGTTGACCACTTTCCCTAACTGATGGATGCTACTTTATATTCTTCTCAAATCTGACTACTGTAATGTAATGCCTAGTTGGTTGTAAGTAATCTTGAGAGACATACTTTTATCAATCAAAAGTCCTCCAAGTTTACAAGTTAAAGGTATATTAATTGTGGTTGATTAGCGCTTTGTGATGTTTGAAGATAAATTCTTTGCTTCAATTAATATTATCACCCATAAATCCTTATCAATTAATCATTTATCACTTCTGCATATACATATATTGAGATAAGAGGCGATTCTTGACCGGATTCTCTAAAATGTTTCATTACACTAATTAATTATTGATTTTAACCAACATTGTTTTAATATAACTAGTTATAGATTATAAGGGATCTTGTGAATCAGGGAGATTATTGTAAACTCTGCAAATTGGGAAAGTACTTGAGAACATTTTTTTTCACCTTTTTCTTTTTCAGTTTTTTTTTTAATTTAAAAAAAAAACTGTGTTTCTAGAAAGGAATAAACAATTAATTATTAGTATGGTCCCATTGAAAATTAAATACGAACATGTATAGGTGCGTACTAGTCTAGTAGAAAGAGTTAAATTAGGATTAGAGGTAGAATTGCCCCTATTGTGTTATGATAATTATTTCTGCAAATTATGTTATGTGGGTATAAAATACTGCTACTTAGCTTGTGTTGGGAAGTGAACTCCAGCACATCCCAGAAGGTGGGTCCTTCGTGTATCGTACTTAAAAGAACTTATGGGAATACGGCTTACCTCAGTCGAAAAGGGTCTGCACTATCATTGTTGACGAGAGATTAAAGGAATTGATTAGTACTACTCATACCAACATGATGCATCATCTTTTCAGGTGACCATTTAGTAGAAACTTCAAAGTTAAACGTGCTTAACTTAAAGTAATACTATGATGAGTGACCTACTGACGAGCTCCCCATCCAACACCCTGCACCCGCTTCAACACCACCAACAACTTATAACAAATTACTATGAACTAACGCCAACTTATTTTAAATTATATATTACTATAAAGAAAAAAAATACTTTTAATAAGAGTGAAAATTACTATATCGTCACCGATAACTTTTAACTAGGGAAGCTTAGTAATGAGAGATTATGACGAATTAAGATTTTTATTACAAAAAATTATTAGTAATGAAATTTTAATCATAATTATACTTTTATCAAAAGTGTTTTTCCACAGTTAATGAAGACATATATCTTTTCAATAATGTTTATGTCACTAACTGTTTTTGTTGTAGTGATGTATGAGATGTATATCTCCATTTTATAGGAGAAACAAACTCGTAAAAAAAAAAATCTCAACATTTGGTTTATATTTATTGAAATTGACCTTTTTGAGCACAACCCACAGGCCTAATTATTACATGGAGATCATCAATAAATGTCTTTCTGTTTAAGCAGATTCGAAGCCAAACACATATGAAAGTACAGTAGCTGCGTGTTTGCGCAAAAAAAGTGAAAAACAAAAATAATTCAGAAAGTCAAACATTATATTAGCATGGGTTATATATATATATATATCTTCAAAAATAACTAAATTAAATGAACAATACCTAGTGTCCAATAGTAAAATTCTAGTAAGCCATTTTTTATATAGTTAAAATAGGATATAATATGATAAAATTAAAATTGTATAGTGTATAATTTTAATCTCGCGAAACATAAGAATTACATTGTCTGACATAACTAATGACGTACTGACGACAAATTTTTTTCGTTTGTATTTCGTTCGTCGTTAGTCCTTCTGATGATGAAAAAAGTGATACGTCGTTAGCTCACGACGGACTAACGATGGAATATATCTGTCGTTAGCTAACGACGGACTGAAATTCGTCGTCAAGTTCTCCCGACGGCTGTCAACGTCGCCGGAGGTATGGCAACAGTCTAACGACGGATAATTATATGATTCATACGTGAACTTTCAAATTCATACTACATTAGTATGAATATACGATAAGTATAATTCATACCTTATATACGCGATTCGTACTTCAGATATTTAAGTAAAAAAATATTTGTGACAATTCACACAAAAAATAACTGGAATTTATATAATATTATATTAATAGCTATATTTTTTTTGACTGTTGTTTATAATTAACTCATTAATTTATTATATTACTTTGAATTTTTGGAAGTGAGAGCGATGAATCTTGTTTGGTTTAACACCAAAATAGAGCAAACAACGTGATAAATATGTAGATATGGGAGCGAATTCAGAGAGATAAAAATGAATTCTAGCATGCATCTATCTCTACTGCATAAAAACAAGCAGACCGCAAACTCTGAAACTCTACCTTTTTAGGAATCTTACAGCACAAGTACATACTCAAGTATATATATTTATCGCATGCATGCATGCATGCGCCCCCAAAATCTTAATTATTTATTTTCCATTTAAAACTGAATTCCAAAATCTGATCAACACAGAAAATATAATCATAATACATGCATAAATTTTAATTGCCTTAAGAAGACGACGCGCAATTAACATAATAACTCACCACGTTATATTCCCAAAGTAATTTGTAATAATTTTAATAATTGGAAACAGTCATCCTCAGGGTACGTTTCTACAGTATTTAAAGCTAAGAAAATGTCAAAATTCTATAAACAGGAGAAAAATATTGCTGGCATATTATTATATGCATTAATTAACTACAGATCCTCTGCAATAGCTCCATATTGTCGTTAAAAATCTGGTTCACCTAGTATATATGTTTTATTTAAATGTTATTTTATTAATATATACTATTGAATTTAATAGTAGTATAAAATATTGTTGACAGCATGCACATTTTAAATCACATGAAAAAGTAAATCTAGTGCATATATGGTGAGCTACTTATCTATAAATGCAATTTTAATTTATGGACCAATGCTGTGTCAATAATTCTCTGAAAACGCAACAATATGCAAAATAAAGAATTAATGCTCAAATTATTTATTCGATTTCTTAAATCTCAGACTTCAATAATTCATTCATTTATTTATTGGCTATAAATTGCCACGGTAGCCATTCTATCTTTTCTGATCGACTAACGCACATTATAAATGGAAGAAATTAGCTACGAGTAAAATAATACATTTGTGCCAATTGGTGAGAAACTAACACTGACTAGAAGAAATTAAAGGGAAAATATATGCAAATTATATCCGGTCGAATAATTATATAGGGAATTCAATTTCTCATAAATATTATATAAATAAATATATATCACGTGACAGAACATGCCATGAATTAACTTAGATTAATTTGGGAATATTGAATTGCTATAATTATATATATTAATTTGGTTCCACAATCTGACAATCCCAACTTTGGCATCCTACATTCCTAATAATCACTTTCGTGTTCATATATATTTGCTTCAATTTATATATATTAAAGCTGTATCAGAAATGTTTAAGTTTATGTGGTTGAACTTTCTAAAATTAGGGTTACAATTTTTTGTAATATAAATATGAATCAGGCTTCATTATATAATAAAATTTATTTTATAATGTTGGGAAATATTTTAAGTGTTTTGATTCAGATTCCAATACCTCCCCTGAAAAGATGTTATAAGACCAATACTGAATCTTAGTGTTTTGTCTAAGAACTCATATGTTAGGGAGTTCTAATTTTTTCAGGTACACTGAAGGACATCTCCACTGAAGATTCAAGTTATTCCAAAACTGAAGGACCTTCTCCACTGAAGTCTGTCCTGAAGTTTTGAAGTTGAAGTTAGAAGCTAAGTCCACGCCAAACTGAAGTTCAGTACTGAAAGTCCATACTGATGTTCTAAACTGAAGTTCAGTACTGATTACCCTCACTGAAGTTCTCCACTGAAGTCTGCACTGAAGTTCCTTACTGAAGTTTCCACTGAGTGTTAGCCTAGTTCGTCGGCATTTCTATTTATGGCAAAAATCTCAGTAGGTGAACAAGATCTTTCTGCAGACACCAAAAATGGCAAAAAGGACGAAGACTCCAATGGGAAGAATTCAAATTAAAGCTCTATCTCACAACGGCTATATCTTTGAGAGAGCACTATAAATACCCCGCTGCTTCAAACGCTTCAAGACACCGGTTACTCTGCTATCAAATCTCTATCGCTTTCTCTGTTTCTAAAGCTCACAATTTTTCAGATTAGAACACTCTAAGCTTTCAGTATTCAATCTTTAGTGTTTTTAAGCGATAACATCTTGTAACCGAAGAGTGATTAGACTTATCTAAGTCATCTGTAAAATCACTGTAAGATCTCTCCATTAAGTTGGAAACCCTCGACTAACATCGAATACTCGTGGACGTAGGAGTTTTTATCTCCGAACCACGCAAACCAAATCACTGTCTCTCTCTCTTTTACCTTCAGTATTTCTTATCTCTTATTTATCATCAACTGAATACTGACTAAGTGAAAAGAGAAACACTGCATTAAGTTTTCTGAAGCAAACGAGTAAGATTTAAAGCCACCACATTCCGCACATTTAAGATATTAGTCCATCAGTCAAACACTCAGTGTACACTGAAAGATTCCTATCTATAAGTCATCACTCTAACTGAAACACCTCCCTTCAGTTCAGGAGCACAAAAGTTTTAAATTCGTAAAATCTGACTGGTGTATTCCCCCCTCCCCTCCTATACACTCAGTTCACTCGTTTCGGGACCAACATATAATAAATATTATTAAAATGGTTAAATTGATTCATGTGGGATGATAGGTTACTGTTCGAATGGTGATGCATCATTTTTATACAAAATTCAAACAACTTTAATTTAATTCGATCTCTCCCGCATTGTTTCAAATTGATATAAATGTAAAAATAGGCAGCTGTAATAATAATTTGGTCCAGGAAATTAAAAATAAAATAAATAAATCTACCAGCTGCCAAAGTTAAAACCTTTGTGTTTTGTTAGTATATATAGGTGCCACAGTTAAACTTGATATAGCTGGAAAGTGGACTTATTACATATTGTCACAACATCCGTAGTATTATAATTAAATTGCTTACATTATAAGTGCACGTGCGGTCACAAATAATTTCACTTCATTATTCATTTTCCTTACTATTTTGTCAGACCATGCATGCATTACTAATTTACTAGTCATTATTAATGTTCAATAATGTTCTAATTATATTGCCTGAAATTTAGTGTATTATAAGATCATGCATGCATGTCCATTTATTTTCCTCATCTCGCAACACTATATATGCTGTGTTTTACTTTTTTCCAAATTAAAAGGCAAAGGACCCATTCTCAGTTAAGCCTTTACACCAAATTAGTGTATTACTGAATACTTTAATAATATGAAAATAAACTGCATGAATACATTTATAAAAGTGTTAATAAAATTAATTGATAAGGTTATATATTTAAGTGTAACACTTCATTAATATATATATATAGTTAAACTAAATAAGACACTTATAAAAAAAAGGAGGAAGAATATATTTATAACATTAAAATACTGTATATGTAATTATCAATTGCCATGCACAATAAATAAATGTAAATCAACTAGTGAACTATTTTATATAAACTAAATGGATCATAGCATGATGTATGCACGTGATGGTCTAGAAAGTTAGTATGTGGTAAAGTGGTTAGGTTGTCTTAACTAACTTGAAATTAAAGAGAGTTAATTTATAATATAATATTGTTGGAAACTTTATAATATTTTGCTAGGCATATAAATCTGATCTGATGATATAGTAATTACTGAAAGAGTAAGCTGGACATGAGTTATCTAATGAAAAAAGAAAGCTCAAAGAGCAAGATAGTTGGAAAAGCAAATTGGAGAGGCAGTTCGAGGAAGAACAAAGTTGAGGAGAATGTCTGAAGCGATAGTTTAAGCAACAAACTTTAAGAATAAACTTGAAGAGAAAACCTAGTATGAAGGCCAACAACTGTTAGAGCTGCAGAACCAGTTCAAAAGCACATGTACCAAAAAATAAAAACTTGATGACGACTTTGAATAGGAATAATTAACATCCAAATTATTTGATTCAAAATTCAAATGTCCTGTTCAAAGCTATAACAAATATAAATGGAGCACAAACTGTAAATATCGTAATTAATATGTGATAATTTGGTATTAAATTTAAGTATTAAGGATATATACAGTACAGTATATATTTGGATTGAAATAGATGTATTATTATATAGCTAATGTACATGTAATTGCAATAGTAAAAGAAAAAGGAAATGAAGAACCACCCAACTCATATATTTAGACCTGAGAAAGAAGTTAATTAATTTGAATTGACCAATAACTTTTCCACGAGCTAATTAACTAACAATAATTTAGGACCAAGTTATAAAAATTAGAATTGAATCAACTAAAATACTCATATAAAATCAACTATCAGCTAGCGACATTTAATTCGACTGAGTTGTCATCTAATTTATAGGGTTTCCCCCATCCAATTAACAAATAATGGTTTATAGCTGACAGGTATCAAAAGTGTTACACAAATGTGTGAGTAATGGGAATAAGATTATTATTATAATTACATTTTCTATTAAACTAATTAATTAAGACTTAGGACCATTCAAATTAAGAGTGATATTAAGTTCGCAATTAACTAGCTAGGACCTTCTACTTCTTCATATAATTTAATCTATTAACACTAGCCATAGGTTGGATACCCGTAGAGATAGTTATAATTCAATTTAATTCAATTTGTTATTATTTTCTCATCTCTCAATTCCAAACCAATCAAACTTTTCTCGAGGATTTATTTTAATGGTTCAAGATAAAAAAATTCACTACATCATCATCCCTTCTCTTACCTCCAAACAAACACATACTTAGTTTATATCGCTAATAAGAAAATTAATGAAGTATTTCCTCCGTCCAGGAAAAACTTGCATATTTGTCCATTTTATTGCGTTCACGAAAAATTTGCACATTTTTATTTTTAATAATTATTCCTCTATTCTTGGACCCACCATTACCTTTGTAATCACTCACATTACATATTTAACTATAAATAATGTGGACCCTCATTCCACTCATAACATATTTAATTTATTTATCAATCAACTACTAACATTTTTTCACTCACATATACATATTTAATTAATAAATAATATGAGACCCTTACTCCACTCACAACACATTTAAATCATTCGTTAAAACCCGTGTCGGAGCAAAGTGTACAAATACTTCATGGACGGAGGGAGTAATATTTTATAACCGTGTATATAGACATGTATGCATATAGTTTCTAATATGTTTCAATGTGAAATTATTATATATGGTTTACAAAAATGGAATTGTAGTCAAAGGCTCTGAATTCTTCATATTCCATTAGCAACTAAGTTATTTTTTGAAAAACATATGATATGGTATTTCATTAATCACGCCAATATAATATATATATATATATCATTTATATGTATTAAGATCTTACGTACTTGGCACTCAAAAATCAAAGATATCAAATTTTGCCAGTCCAATTGTTCAACAATTTTTTTTTTCAAAGATTGTTAGTGAGAGCTAATTATTCATATATTCAAACTAAAATATATATGAATTATATGTAATATTCTATTGTAGCACATAATAATACATATATAATCATCGATCAGTTAATGTATGCATTGTTAATATTTGAATACGTTATGAATAAATTTGATGTATGGGTTGACGTGGCACGTCAATTATACAAAAATTAACCATATAGATTTATTCCTAACTACTAATTGTAGTTCCTAGCTAGTCCCTCCTACTCTATAAGTAGACATTGACACATCGAATTTGTACTTGAAAGCATGTAATAACAAAATGCTAATATATATTGAAATACCTGTATATACAGTATTGAGCTCGTAAGCAAAAGATTTTAAATTTATTTGTTTAAGTAGTCACTCCCTCCATAATCCATATGTTAGTTCCCACCATAATAGTAAATGCTCTTTATAATGAATGCAGTTGTGAGTTCTCACTATAAATAAATCTAGTTATCACCTCTCCTCTACTCCCCATTCTCAAACACCACTACCAACTCATCCTCCCAAAAAACCTCAATCATTTCTCTACCCTAATATATTTCACACACACTCAGACTGCCTATTAATCTAACCCCCAAAAAAAGCTATTTTCATCATCTAAAAAAATGGAAGAGGCATTGAGAAGGCTCAACGCCGCCACCCCCAGCGGAAGCTCCACGAAGGCCACCACCGCCGTTCCGAAGCGGTGCTCCGCCGCCAAGAGGTCTCACAAGGAGGGCCCCGGCGGTGGCGTAAATATGCGGTATCGCGGCGTGCGGAGGCGGCCATGGGGGCGGTACGCCGCCGAGATACGCGACCCCCAGTCGAAGGAGCGGCGGTGGCTGGGCACCTTCGACACGGCGGAGGAGGCGGCGTGCGCCTACGACTGCGCCGCACGCGCCATGCGGGGCGTGAAGGCACGCACGAACTTTGTGTACCCGGCTTCCCCCACCTCCGACAACAACCTCCTCCCTGCTTACGGGAAGCTCTCTAACTCTCACCCCTCTCTTTCTCTCACCTCCCGCCACTTTCTCTCTCCTACTCCCACCTTTACAAACCCTAATCTCGATTTCACTCGCAACTCCATTAACTCTCATAGATTTCTGCTTCGAGACTACATCTCTTCCTCCACCTCCAAGTATTTGGACACCACTAACTCCTTCGCTTTGACTTCGGATTTCTTGAGGAACCCTTCTTCTTCCACGTCATCAACCTTAAACTCCTCCAATTTCATGGAATCTCCTCCTCTATGCACCGACATCACCACCGCCGTAGTTTCCGAAACTTGCTTCAACTTCACACCGCTCAGCCCAGAAAATCTCAACGATAAAAATTGCCAAGTTTCATGGAACGATAACGGCATGAATTTCTTCCGTACTGAGAGCTCTGATTCAGGCTTGCTACATGAAATTCTAAACGGATTTCTCCCAAACTCGGGTAAAAATCTCATCAAGGAGGAGGAATTCTCTCCACCGCCTCCGTCGGCGGCGGCGGGGGACAAACGCGACGAGTACTTCTCTACGGATTACGGTGCGGGTCAGTTTGGTAATTTGAATTCGATGAGCAATTTCTTCGGATTAGAGAGTGATTTTGAGGGATCAAATGGAATTCTATCAGAGATATTCAATTACCAAGACGGTGTAAATCTGTTTGAGACGAACATGCAGAATGCATGAACGACTATTACTTCTGTCATCATCATGGTTTGTAATAGATTCTTGATTATATTTAATTAAGGATTGCTATCTGCCTTATTATATATTGTGCATTTTTTTTTCTGGTTCACTGATCTTTCATGCGGGTAAAATGTATCAGTTTAAATTTGTTTGGTTGATTTATATAAGCTTCTTTGTTCGTGCTTTTTGTGTTTTATTAATTATTGGGACGATAATTTCTTTCTCTTGTGGTTTAGGCCTTTTAAAGTTCATATTAATTATCGAATCAAAAACCAAAAAAACACAACTGGAAATCCAAAGTAGGGTTTCTGATAGCTTATTGCATCGAAAAAATATATGTTGACAGGCCAAGAAATTAAATTCTCGAATTCCACTAATTAAAACTCTAGAATTCCAAGAAAAATTTCAAATAAGGTTGTTGACACCTCCAAACGACAAATGTAAACTATTCGTTAGCTGCCTCTATATATGTTTATGTCATAAAAAAGCAACACGTGAACATTGAATGGGCAAGCCTTATTATCCATGCAAGAAATGTTCCCCCAAAACATATTGTAGCTGTTATAAAGCCATGTGTACCCGGCTAAAAGGCTAAAAATATACAACTGGTTCGCAAATTAAAGAAAACATGCATCGACGTCATTGGTTTCCAGTGTTTGAATCATATATAGGCTTAATAATTCTTCTATTTGATATATATATATATATATAGAATTTCATATATATTCTGTCAATTGCCAAAAACTCATAATAAGGATATTAATTATATATGTTTGAATGTGATGAAATGGCGTTCATTATTTGGAATGTGGATTGTTCAATCATGGAGCGATTCAACCGGTCTTATAATAAAGGTTAAGCTTAAAAATAGTTAAATGTAAAATCGATCGAGTGCCACTGCCGTCTGCTTTTATGAGAAACCAAATTATTGAAACAATATTACATTACATTGAAGAAGTACAATAATTTTCCATACCACTTTTACTATCACAAATGTTTATGTTTTTCATCTTGCACCAATTAATATATTTTACCCAGCTGTCTCTGTTTCACCAGAGGACCATACTTGGTTTTAATATGATGAGTAAATTATGAGAATAACTATACAACACAACAGAAAAAAAACAAATAATAAATCAAATAATATAACAGGAGATCAGAGATTTACTTATTTGTAAATATATTAAAACAAAAGGATTTTTCATTTGCAACTTATGTCGTCCCTGCTTTTAGTTACATTGTGCACTTAATTAGTTACTCGATTTAAAAAGTAGTGATCGATCAGCTAAATTGGATCTACGATCTAGCTTGAGGCAACTTACATCTACTTAGCTCCACGGATTAAGCTATTTTAAAGGTGTATATATACACGTATATACGATTATTATTAATTATTAGTAGCTTTTATCAAAGTATATTAGGAAATATTTCCTTATAAAACAAAGTCATGTAGAGGCATTACGAATTTATTGAATAGGCATTCCCAGCATGAATAAGATAATCAATTAATCTCCAGTATATAATTCAAAGCATGCAATTAGAAGAGCTAGCTAGCTGGTTAAGCAATAACTTCTGCGTGTTAGCAACGGCAAATTATGTGTGTGTATTATATACTCATTGAATTACTCTAATTAATTACTCCTCCTTAACTCGATATATAATCATCATATCTTATAGTCTATGATTAAGATTTTTCGGATATATAATCTGTTAAATCTAAACAAATCTAGATATCGAACATATAAGAAGAAAACATATTTATAACGTGCATGGGTGAAAGAGTGTATACTTATTCAAAGTAGTATTTTCCTATATTAGTATTCTTTTAATCACGATAATATTATAGTGGATCCACTTAGTTCAAAAGGCTTTATAGTTAAAACTGATAATGGGCCCATATTATTGCAACGAACCAAACACCAAAATATAGGAACTAGCTAGACCCACTTAAGCATTAATTAGATTGAGGCCTTATAAAAGGAAGAAATATTCAGATAAGCTTTTGTTTACCATTATTTATATAAGCCTGCAATTTCATCAATGAAAAAAAGATTGCAATAAATGGATGTACATGTAAATTTGGATGAACTTATTAGATCCTATATCTAATTTACCTATGAAAATTATAAAAATGATCACATGAGATGAGAGCAAGTTAATATGTACGCAAATAAATGCTAAGATGTGTTATCAAAGTGTTTCAAAGGTGAAGTTATTTTGACGTAGGTCTGCCACCTCCTTTATCACTGAGCGATCATTTAGGGGCCTTAGCTGGTGATCCGGGCTGTTTCCCTCTCGACGACGTCTCTCCCACAGAGGGAGAGAATCCTTTTTTCTATGGCGGCCAGATGGGTTTCTGTGCTGCTACTATGTAAACTTCTCCGGATGGGGTATACCTTCATGGACCCGTCGGTAAATCCATTCCTTCCATCTGGTTCTGATGGACTATCCGGAGGATCTTGCTGCTGCTCTTGTCTCCGGTCTTGGCTCTTTTCGGCGCTTTTGGGGCCAGGGCCATTTTCTAAGAGAAAAAAGGTAGGAGAAACCTTGATATAGCTCTTTTATTAACCACTGTAGAAAACTTTCAAACCTTTCATATAAATAAGTAATTTTTTTTTTATAAAAATTTATTAACTCTTGCTTTTCAATTAAAATTTATTAATTAAAGTATAAGATTTATTCAATACAAAAAAATAAAAATAAATATATAAAGATTTGTTTATTTATATAACATTACATAGTGGAGTATTATCATATCTATTGCGAATATATTAAAAAAAACCCGGTGTCGACCGTAAAATCTTCTTTCTAACAAATGTTGTAATATAAGACTGAGACACCGGGCCCCATAATTAAGGACCTTGAGTACATTATTTAATTATTATCATCCATCCTTATCCTGCAACTAAGTAAAACATTTCCCATAATCCTCAAAAAAAAAAAAAAAAAAATTCCCAAATTGAAGGCTGAGTGACTTGCAGATTGAAAGCAATACGACCCAAAATGTACACTTTCTCAATGCATCATAATTTAGGGCATGGCAATTGGGACCCTTTCAGAAAGAGTTCTTGCTGCCACATTATTCTCATGAAAGATTAATCCAAAATAAAAAAGATGAATAAATAAGGGTAATATATGGGAAATATCATATTAAAAATAGTAAAAAAAGCTGAAGATTCGGATGAAGTTGATCATGTTGATCTGTTGCATGTGGAATCACTAGAGTGGGTGATAATAATCACTTTAAAAAAAGGTAGATTTCTTGTGGTGGGATTTGAGTGATATTAGGCTATCCAACTCCAACATGTGAATGATAGAGATTGAAAATGAAATGAAATATACCTACTCAATAATGCACCTCTCCAAGCATATCATTATATATTAGTTGGGAACAAAATCCCAAATAGAGTGTCTCGTGTGCTTCAAGAACACAGTATTTTTATGGTGGGACTTTCCTAATGGCCACAACCTCTCTTTTCTTTCAGCCCAACTATTCAGACTTTCAATCCCCATCCTATCTTTTATTTAAACTCCCCAAGCAAGCTGTTGCTCTACTCTTTTGTTTCTTGCACATGATTGTCATCCTCTCTTTGATGAATCTAAAGTGAGAAAACAACAATGGAAAATGAAGGAGTGGTGAGGAAAGAGATGAAGGTGGAGATACCAGAAACCACACCACCTTCATCAAGCATGCTAGTAAGAAAGGGAAGCCTCACCAAGTCCACTTCTTGCCTATGCTCGCCTACTAAGCACATGGGCTCATTCCGTTGCAGGCTGCACCGATCCCCTACCCTCCATAGGACTAAGAGCATCGAGGACCCCAAGAGTAAAGATGGACCGACTTCGTTCGTCCCTATGCATAATAATGCAGTGGATGCTCTGTAGTCATTGAAATCAGTGGTTCATGCCTTGGAATAATATGTTTGTGTGTATGTTTGTTTCATCATTGTTGTCTCAGTTCTTGATTAGTAAAGCTTGAGACATCATAAGAAGTGATTGAAACATCTTTATAATGTGATCCAAATTAAGAACTATGAGATTTATGTTTATGCTTGTTCCTTGCTCTTTTGGTCAAACGTTTGATTGATGCCCAGTTTAAATAGTTGGAAATAACAATTCATGCACCAGAGAACATACAAATTTATCAACCATGAACAAAACTCTATCAACTTACAACAGAAAATCTGTAACAAAGTTAAATCTGCACCTATGCAAAAGAGAGAATCCATAAAGCAAAAAAGGCTTAATCAGCAGAGTTTTTCTTAACAGAATTTCCATTTATGCCAAAACTAGTAATCTATTTCCTCGTGATGTTATTACAGTGAATTGATTTCTATTTCCTAATGACTTAAATTTTTTTGGAGCATATACTAAAAGGAAAAAGGACTTGGTAAGAAAAAAACCACTTGAACTATAACAAGAATAAAGAATCCATTAATTGTTTCCAGTTACACTTGTACTAATAGGCCAGAGCTTGCTTAACTAGGTTTCATGCTCAGAGACTTGATCTTCGAAGGCTTAACCAAGTACTAATTTATTACCTTTAGGTAAATGTAAATGTTAATGCTTTGTAGACATCATCATGAATGAGCCTTGAAAATTGGGGGACTGATTTAGCAAGGGCAATGAATTTGGAGAGAGGCAGATTTGTATCCTTGGCTATCTATTGCAAGTATCCATCAACAAGCTTTGCAACCATGAGTTGGGAGCTGTGTATGGAACAAGGGGATCTCCTCTCTTGAAACTTCAAATCAATGTGTTGTGCTGAGCTGGACCTTCGCCTCTCGTGGGGAGGGTCTACCCCTGCGACACGAACTCCTCCAACATGGTCATGACAGCTTCTACGTTCTTACACGATGAGGATTGAGGCAATAACAAGTCATTCTGTTGCATCCTCTAGTTGAAGCCCTGCCCTTCTTGCAAGCTCTGTCTTGGATGAGAGAGAAACCTTTAGCATGTTTGCTGCCTTGAGCAGTTTGGGAAGAAAACCGCCCCTTTCTCTGGTGGTAATAAGCTCACAATGGATTCCAAAATGAATCTATGTTTTGCATACCATCACCATCACCATCACCACCATCACCTCCTCTATCGATTCATAGCCAAGTTTAGAAGCCAACGCGACGCGTAAACTCGTAAAGAATCACCAATTAGAGAAGAATGAATCATCCCACTGGATTTTGTATGGTATCCACTTTTGCATATTGTTGGATTATGATTCAACCCACAACAAATAAATAAGTATGAGTACGAAGACTCAATGAAGTTTGGAGTTTATACCTTTAAGTTCAGTGAATGAGAGTCGTCACGTGCGTTGCTGGGTCTCGTGCTCGAGGTCAGAACCTGCAAGACAAGACCAGAGAAGAGGTCGGACTTCTCCGGAAAGAGACTATGACACTCAAGTCAGTCTACGAAGCTTGAAAATGTAATGCAGTGAAATGCTAGAAACAATGTGTAATGGTTGAAGTTGTGTATGAAATAAAATGATGGGGTATATATTGTTAGGTATATAGAGGGTAAAAAGGTCATACCAAATCGATAATGACTCTAGACATGAAAGTACTAGTTACCAAATCATCTCCAACAAAATAGAGCCATGTCATTAGTGGTCCCTCCAGGTTGTTATCATCTTTCCACGTGGCAAACAGTTATTCTGAATTATGTCAGGAGTGCTCTGACATTCGACAATGCTTTATTCCTCTAAAATACGCTGTCCCAGACCTTGAATAAGACAAAACCATCTTCTTGGGCCTAAGCCCATTTAAGGAAAAAGGCTCTGCAGAATCAGGAAAACCCTGCTATGCAGCAGAGCCTTAAGGGTCTATTAACTTAGAGTCATTTACTATGTGGTGCTTTAATGTGGCAGACCTTCTCGATATTAAACATATTTCTCGTAATGATGATAGATCCACATAAAAATATTTAATTAATGATTTATAAATAAATAAAAAATAGCTTAAGATATAAGTTATGCTGATATTCGTTCATATCACATGTCAATCACAAACTGAGAAACTCAAGAGTGACCGCATTTTAGAGACGATTAAGAAGTATTTCTTGTATTCAATTATATTTTAGAATAATATTCTACAATGTCCATTATCTTCCTCACCTCCTGTTATAGTTGTAACTCTAACTAATTTGCAACATCAAACTTTCTCTAATAACTACATTTAGTAACTACTCTCCTTCATCTTCTCTCTATCATAACAAATCTCCTTCTTTACTTTCGACTTTTCCTCAAGTTAATGGGGTGGAGATAAATCTTCCAACGGGGATTCATCTTTGCTCTTAAGTTAGGTGCTCTCAACATCAGGGTCCAATGTTCGACATTATTAATATTTTTGAGTCGAATCTGTTGAGTACGGGTACTGAATTACAGAAACTAGTACATGAGTGAGAATACAAAGGAAATTAAAACAACAAATAGATTACAGAATGAATCGAAAACAGAATTCGGGGATAGCCGAATCGAGGTCTCCTTTCTCCGCAAGATTGAAACGCCAAGGTAGTGCTCCTTCAAATCGGCAGTTACACGCCGTTACGGGAGTTACAGGTCGCGTGCCAAGGCCCAAGAGCCGAGCCCAAAAATCGAGCCCAGCTGGGCCAACCCAGGCCCAACCGTCCCAAGGCCCACAGGCGCAGGCGCGGCGCGGCGGCGGCACGCGTGTATGAGCTTTATCCAATTACTTAACCCAAGAAGTAGTTAGACACTTTAAATACACAATTAATATACTTACGACATTCAATGTGGGACAAAAATTAATTGTTACATTAAGATTCTTAAATCCATAGCTCCCCTTCTCAAGTGACATACTTTAAACAATTATGTCTCACTCACCGGTAATCGGTTTCAAGAAATTAATTATACTACGATCATCTACTCTCAACTCATTTAATTATTTTTAATTAAATACCACGTCACTTTAATATTGAGTCAAACCTTGTTGACCTTCATATATAATAATATATATATTTGTTACCGATTCCTACAATATCCCACATAAGTGGAAATAACCCATATGCAAATGCAAACACAAACTCTGTCCTCATGAAGTGTTAAAATATTAAGATATGTGGTTTGTCACATTGAACCTTCTATAGTTGGCATCATCGAATACACAAGCGGATTAGTGACGCTATGTTTTGAACTATTCCTCCACGGCGTGCACCGAGACAATGATGTGAACACCTTTAACATTTCAACCTTGTCTGTTCTCATGTTTTGTGTCCATTTATGGCCCTAGACACCTCTTTTGATTCATAAGTGTTTGTCTTTGAAGCGGCCCTCACTTCACACTTATATAGGTGATTCTTTCTATAGTACCTTGTCTTACTCTATATCTAAAGAATCATCTAAAGTCTTAGACTTAACCTCACCACTTGGCAAGTTCTCAACACTCGAGTTGCTCTTCTAGAGAATAGATGTAAGTGAGTGTTTTTCCACGAACTCTCATAGCTTAGTTTTCCCACTGAACCAAGTTCTTGGGATCGCCAGTCATTATGGTTGGGTTACCACTATGACAGTTCATCAATTCGTGGATTTTAATCTCATTCCCTCTAGCAACTTAAACATTTGATCTCGATTCAACCATTTGGTTAACAGATCCGTCAGATTATTTGCTGACTTCACATTGTCGACAGAGATAATCTCATCTGATCTAGAGAAGGCTGCTTTAATGATCGTTGGCTCTTCATCCAACATAAGCGACACGAAGTTAGGACCAAAAGTTTTTGATGTCCTAACTTGACTACCACGTCTTGGTTCTATATTCTCTGGATCAGACCTTGGTCGCTTTCGCAATGTTGGACCTTCATCCACTAGTTTAGAACTTGTGGCTCTACCCTCATCATTTCTATCCTCGGCTTTGCAAGGATAAATATTTTCAAAGAATATGACATTCCTTGATTCTATTGTTGTCCCCACAGTCATTTCAGGTACTCCTGATTTGTGGATAACAAACCGATAGACATTGCTGTTAAGTGCATATCCTATAAAGATACAATCAACCGTTTTAGGGCCAATTGCAACTTGTTTAGGTGGATGCACTTCACCATTTGTCAAACACCTCCACACTTTAAGGTATTTGTAGGAAGGTTTCCTTCCTTTCCACAACTCGTAAGGGGTAACGTCCTTACCTTTAAGTGAGATCTTATTCAATAGGTAATTAGCTGTCAAAACAGTTTCCCCCATATGTTCTGGGGCAACCCTGAACTAATCAATAAAGCATCCATCATCTCTTTAAGAGTTCGATTTTTGCGTTAGCAACTCCGTTAGATTGAGGTGAATAAGGAGCCGTCTTTTGATGTATTATACCACTTTTGCTGCATAATTCCTCAAACGAGGCAACATATTTTTCCCCTCTAACACTTCGAACCATCTTAATGTGACTGCTTAATTGATTTTCGACTTCATTCTTAAAGTTTATAAATGCTTCAATAACCTCACCTTTACTTTTTAGATCTTCGCGCTAAAATTCCTGTGACCGCATTTAGTGTGACGGAGGACGGAGGGAGTACTATATAACCTCTCATCATTGATTGTTCCTTCTAGACTTCTCCTCATTTTCAGAACTTAGGTTTGTAGTTTTATTGACTCTTTACATTGATTTATAAAACTATACAAGCCCATAACCACATTCTATCAGGCTGAATCACAAAATTATTATGGCTACTAATTAATCTTCATTATAACAATTACTGAAAACAAAAGATACTAATACAATTTCAAAATCAAACAAAATTAAAGACTTTGTTCCTTCTAGACCTTATCCCCATTTCTGGAAATTAGGCTTATAGTTTTATTGACTCTTTGAATTGATTAAAACTATACAGAAGTCCATATCCTATCATACCAAAACACAAAAATATTATGAATATTAATTAAGAGAGTGTAAGAGAGAAAGATATCAACATATGTAGATACGTATGGATAAATAATTAGAGTTGTATTAACATATGTAGATATGTATGGACAAATAATTACTATATATATGTGTTGTTAAATATTATAATCTATGTGTAAGTAATTAATTTTTAATAATAGATAATCGACCTTTATGAATGAACAATGATTCATTATAATCTGTTGATTAACATATAATGAAGGGTGATTTAAAAATATTAAATTACTTACAAATCTTTTTAGATAAGATGTAAAGAGCAATATAATAAATTTAGATATAATTTCATTTTTTTTAAAATCATGTAGATTATGTTTGTGATTGATGTGTTAATATCATATAATATCACATAAGATTATGTGTCACTATAATTTTACCTTTTTATTTTTATTAAATAAATATTAAATTATACTCTAATTAATAAACTCTAATCGGAAAAATTAGAATAAATAATTTTTTATCAAATATTTATTATTTATCTAAATTCTAAAAAAATAAAATCACTACAAAATTTTTTTTATTTAGCAACGGAATTTTTCCTTCACTAAAATAAGAAATTCCGTTATTAAAGATGTTAGTAACGGATTTATCCGTAGTAATATTGATGGTTGCTAAAAAATTTAACAACGGAATATATTCCGTTACTATATATAACAACAGAATTGTAACGGAATTTCTGTTTCTAAAATGAAATTTTTAATTTTAGTAACGGAATTGTAACAGAAAATTTCGTTACCAAATTTTAATAATGGATAATTCTGTCACTAATTCTGTTACTAAAATTGAACAACAAATTCGGTAACAATTCCGTTGTTAATCCGTTAAAATTTAGAAACGGAAAAATTTTCCGTCACTATTCCGTTGTTAGAAAATGTGTTTTTTGTAGTGAATAATAACGAAATAGTAACGGAAAATCTTCCATTACTAAATTTTAACAGATTAATAGCGGAATTGTTATGAGTTTTTTTTTTCAATTTTAGTAACGGAATTAGTGATGGAATTATCCTTTTTTAAAATTTAGTAACAGAATTTTTCGTTACAATTCCGTTATTAAAATTGAAGAAACCATTTTAGAAACTGAAATTTCGTTACAATTCTGTTGTTATATAGTAACGGAATATATTACGTTGTTAAAATTTTTAGCAACCATCGATATTAATACGAATAAATTCGTTAGAAATCCGTTACTAACATTTTTAGTAATAAAATTTATTGTTTTACTAACGGAGAATTTCGTTGTTAAATTGAATTTCTGTAGTGAAATGAGTAAAAATAATAAATTTGATAATAATTCCGTCGGAAAGATTTTATGTGGGAGATAAATGAATAAAAACAATTTTTTATATGTGTTACGCTTATAATCACAATTTAAAATATAAAATAGTATATATAATAGTCAAATAAATTATAATCACACATGGAAACAATAACGATGGACTAAAATTTAATAATATTAACAAAAGTGGCTAGGAATTGAAGTATACACGGTAATCAGTGAAAATTATAAATAATTTTTAAAGCATAACAGAGTTTTTTCTTCTATTTGCCACTTAACATAACAAAGTTAAAAAATAAATAAATGATGACAAAATATTTTTTCTCGCACGTATTAAACGTTAATGATTGATAATTAATGGTATAAAAAATCATTAATTGCACAAAGTTAATTGATTAGTATTTGTGGCAAATAATTTTTATTAATTAATTTCCATGTGCATAAATTATATCTAAAAGTAAGTATGATAATATGAAATAAAAAATTATGATTAATTAAATATATTAAATGTTACACAAAGGGTTTTGCCGGTTGCCACGTGTATAAAATGCGAAGAACTAATGATTGTTCTATTAATGTACCTACGCATTTTCTAGTTATATGTGAGAGTACTACTTCTTGTTAGCTATATAGTCACGTGTTACTAACTTTATCCCAATAAGCATGATATAAAATTTTTGGATACTATTATTAATAATAGTGTATAAAGTAGTATAAAAGTGATAAAATTTTTGGACACAATTATTAAAAAAAGTGTATAAAGTAGTGTAAGAGTGATAAAGATGATAGGATCCATATCTCTTTTTTAAGATAACTTTTATTATTTTAAGAATATGTCAAGTTTAATAAAACTTACAAATAAGAAAATTGTGTTAATGGGAGAAAGGGAATACTATTTGCGTCTCACTCATATTTAATTATTTTAAATTGTGTCAATTTCAAACAAGACGTGAGAGACTAAATATGTTGGGCCTAAAATTGAATTTCTTAGAAAGGGCGAAAAGAAAGAAAGAAACAAAACAAAACCTGAAAAATAAATGTAAAACATGTATAGTTAACAACAAAATGCATCAAAAAAGTTGACAAAAACAAATAAATATGAAACATGTGTAGATGACAAGAATCATCCAGAAAAAAAGTGAAATTTAATATTTTACTTCGATGTCTCACACTACACTGTATGTTTTAAAATTAAATTTTAATTTTTTTTTATTTTATTTGTTTATTTCAATTTTAAGTATTTACTTTATTTTTTGTATTATATTAGAGTTTATTTCACCAAATATGATATATAATCAGTTTTTACTATTTAAAATAACTTTTAATCGATTATTAAGGTTGATAAATCAAAATAGAACATGCAGTTTATAATATTTTAAATTTTTTATAATTACTAAATTTGTATTAATTAAAATAATAATTTAATTGTGGACTAGACTAGATACATAGATACGTGTCACCCGGCCTATGGAGGAAGAAATTGATGTTGATACTGTTGCTGTAACTTCTCCGATAAATACCATCTTCGGACCATACTTCTTTTCCACACCAAACGTGTATAGCTCTCTCTTACAATCACTCACTAAGTTCTCTACTTGTCTCAATATCCCTCTTCCTCACACACACTTCTAAGTTCTACCTAACCATATACCATGGATTCAACCAAAACACTAACCTTCAAAGTGTGGAGAAAGAACCCAGAGCTGATCGCACCGGCGAAGCCCACGCCTCATGAGTTCAAGCTCCTCTCTGACATCGACGATCAAGAGAGCCTCCGTTTCCAAATTCCGATTATCCAATTCTACCGGAGAAGCCCTTCCCGAGAAGGGAAGGACCCAGTGCAGGTGATTCGCGACGCTATTGCCAAGGCCTTGGTTTTCTACTATCCTTTCGCGGGGCGGTTGAGGGAACGCGCCGCCAGGAAGCTGGTGGTGGAGTGCACCGGCGAGGGCGTCATGTTCATCGAGGCTGACGCCGACGTCACGCTGCAACAGTTCGGAGATGCCCTTCAGCCTCCCTTCCCGTGCTTCGAGGAACTTCTTTACGATGTACCAAACTCCGCCCAGGTGCTCAATTGTCCATTGCTATTGATTCAGGTATACTTTCAAGTTTCAACACCACATCCTCTCTTTTTCTCACAACAAATACGTCTCTCCATAACTATTTTTATAGTATTATTTATTTTTTCTTGCATTACCACTTTTCAATCTATGCAAGTAACAGGAATAACTACTTATTCCCTGGCTTTCTATATATATATATATATATACAGCTGATTTTGAAAGTTTGAAAACTATAAGATATATAGGAGATCGTTTTTATATATCATTACTTCGAGTAGTAATTAAGAAGATTAATCTCCGAATAAATCTTCTGTTTTGATAATTACAACAATTATAAAATACTATATGACATTCCGAGTGAACAAACAAGTTTTGCACAGACAAACTATTTGATATGTTGAGGGAGGTTATTCGGGTCAAGCCTCTTGAATTGTAGGTCTATTTTGTACATACTACATTAACATCCTGCATACTCCCTACATATCATTCTTCAATAAATCTTCTGCACTACATTCATTTATTAACTTACTACGACGTGATCACCCATAAAGGGTTAATTAAATGCAAATGGAATATAATGTTTCAATTTTGGTATCACATACTCCATGTTCATAATTAAATTTTATTTTATTTTTTATTTTGATTTTATGTGCTTTATAATTTTCTATTTAGTAATAGAGTTCATTCCACTTAAATATAGTACATAATTAATTTTAACATTTAATGTTACTTTTAATTAACTTTTAAAGTTGATAATTCAAAAAATAATATGTATATATATATATATAATTTTTAAAATTTTATTTTTAAGTAATTATTAATTTTAATTTATTATATCATAATAAATATTTATTTATAATAAATATAAATTAAAATAATAAATTTAACCGTAAAATATAGAATATAAAACACAAATGTAAAATTTCAAATCACATTAAATAAAATGGAACCAGTCATCGATCCCTAATGATAATTTTATTCCTTTTGTGGTGGAATTACCATTTACCAAAACAAAAAGGGTAGTAATTGCTTTCACTATGAAACTCAAGAAAATGATGACCCGTTCGCGACACGGGACTAATTAATATACTCGTGAATGATTTGATATGCCATATAAATAAATATTAAAATTTTAATTAAAAATTATTAATTCTCATTTTAAGATTAAAGTATAATAGTAACTAGGGCATAATATTATTCAATAAAATAATAAAAACGAAAATTATGATAACTCAGTATATTGATAAATGTGGTATTGTTACATCAATCGTGCGCACGTTAAGTTGTATCCACCACGAGCGATGAAGCGCTCCTCATGAAACTCAATGTTTATTTTTCTGTTTTACATTTCATATCACATAAATATTTTTAATACATTATTTATTTATTTATTTTGATATCAATTTATATACTTTGATTTAATATTATATATTAATTTAATTTTGTTTTAAGATTAAAATTTAAATTTGTAAAATATTAAAATTCAAAATTTTTAATAATTGTTCTTTATATTCAATCTTATCTACTAAAATTCATAATCTCAATTCTCGCACAGTTGAAAAATTAAGAAAACATAAATAGGGAATGATTGTTAACCGTGAATGGTCAAATTATTAACCCATATTCCTTAATGATTGAAGGTCACGCGCCTAAGATGCGGCGGCTTCATCTTCGCTCTCCGCCTCAACCACACCATGAGCGACGGTCCCGGTATAGTCCAATTCATGTCGGCGGTGGCTGAACTCGCCCGCGGCGCCGATGTTCCTTCCACTCCACCCATTTGGAGCAGGCACATCCTCAGCGCGCGCGACCCACCGCGCGTGACATGCATGCACCATGAGTATGACGACGTTCTGGACACCAAGGGAACCTTTGATGACATGGTGCGCCGCTCCTTCTTCTTCGGCGCCGCTGAGTTCGCCGCCCTCCGCAGCTGGCTGCCGCCGAAATTACGATGCTCCACCTTTGAGCTCCTTACTGGCTGCATCTGGCGCAGCCGCACCTTTGCCATCGCGCCGGAGCCGAACGAGGAGGTCAGAATGATCTGCATCGTAAATTCGCGGAGGCGACTCGATCCGCTGATCCCGGAGGGATACTACGGTAACGCCTTCGCCCTCCCAGCGGCGATTGCCCCTGCCGGCGAGCTGTTGAGGAAGCCACTTGCCTACGCGGTGGAGCTGGTGAGGAAGGCGAAAGCGGACGTGACGGAGGAGTACATGAGATCTGTGGCGGATCTGATGGTGGTTAGGGGGCGGCCGCATTTCACGGTGGTGCGAAGCTACCTGGTGTCCGATCTGACGCACGGTGGCTTCGACAAGGTGGATTTCGGCTGGGGAATGCCGGCGTTCGGTGGCCCGGCGACGGGCGTTGTCGAAGCCATTCCGGAAGTCGTGAGCTTTTATATTCCTTGTAAGAATAGCAAGGGCGAGAAGGGTGTAGTGGTTCCTATATGCTTGCCTGCAAATGCCATGGATGTGTTTGTAAAGGAGCTGGAGAGGATGTTGAAAGGTAGTAGCGATGCGGTGGCGGACCGGCGAACCACCGCGTTCATCTCGTCGAGACTGTGAATAATTATAATGGATGTGCGTTTTATGTGTGTTTTTAAACTTTTATATACTCATCCCTATTGAAAAGCCAAAGAGGAAATCGTGTGCCTCTTTTTTCCCATGTATTTTTATTACTCGCTATTTTTATATATAAATGAAATGCAAACAAACCTATATTTTCTTCCTTATCTTTAGAGAGAATGAATTAAATTAAAATCAAAATTATATTTAAGATGTATTAATTAATTAATCATTGTTATAGTATCATATACCATAATAAATTATTATTTATGCGCAATAATTCATCAACCATTTCTTCTTTATAAATTATTATGTGTCATCAATCATCATGCACATGCATAGCCAAATTGTAACCTTTTCAATTCCTTCTTCCCCAATTCTTCTTTGACTGTGAATAATTCATCAACCATTTATTCTTTCCTGTGAACCTCAGCTCCACAATTGATCATCTTCTTGGGAGTTGATACCATAATTTATAAGGGAAATTAACATAATGAGTAACAAGAAAGAAATATTGATCGATCGCCGATTTTCGAAGTGAGATTTGCACGATGATTAGAAAGTAAACGAGACGAGGTTTACGTGGTTCGATCTTTAAATAGATCTACGTCCACGGGAGGAGAGCTCTTTTATTTAGTTAGAGAGCTGAAATCTTGATTTTACAGAAAGTGATTGTGTAAAAAAAAAAGAGAGCCCTATAATTTAACTATCATCTAGTATTTATAGATAATAGAGGCGGTTTATGGCTATTTATAGTAAGTGGGCCGCAATATTGGGCCGGCCGAGCTGCTCTTAATGGGCCGAGGCGTTGGGCCTTATTGATGGGCCATATCCCATCACATCCCCCCCTCAAGAGAAGATCGGCACCGAGGTGGAGATCTTGACGAGGTGGGTGTGTTGGACGAAGTGAAGATCTGGGCGAGGTGGAGATCTTGTAGTCGCTGAGGTCGAAGTGAAGCTCTGGCTGAAGCCGAGGTAGAAGTAACTCTCTGGCTGTAGCCGAGGTAGAAGTAACTCTCTGGCTGTAGCCGAGGTAGAAGTAACTCTCTGGCTGTAGCCGAGGTAGAAGTAACTCTCTGGCTGTAGCCGAGGTAGAAGTAATTCTCTGGCTGTAGCCGAGGTAGAAGTAACTCTCTGGCTGTAGCCGAGGTAGAAACCGTGGTGGTGGAAGACAACTGTTGTAGAGGGTTGTGGGTGACACGCGTCGCCTTTCTGTTGGAGGAGCCGAAGAGGCGGGTTTTTGAAAAAGAGGCGGTTGGGAAAAGGCGATTTGACGTCTATAAAGGCTTCCTTTGGAAGCTAATCAACACTTTTCACTTTTCGCAACCCTAGTGTCTTTTTTCCTCCTGCAAAAAGCTTTCAACCTTTCTGCCATTGTTGACTTCGAGTTCGAGAAAGAAATCTTCAACTCCTTTGAATCTCTTGAACAAGTAAGTGCATTGCAACCATGTCTTCCTTTTCTTCTTCTTCTTCTTCGTCTTCTTCTTCTCGCACCCCCGTCGATCTTGAGGTGGTAGAGTCTCCCTCGCCGATTAGGAGTTTTCCGGCGAGGGTTTCTGTTAGGGTTTTTACCCGTGCTTTTTCCCCTCCCGTATATCGGGAAGTTGAGTTTGTCCCCCTAGCTGAGTCGGGTGCGGTGCTAGATTTTTCTTCCACCATGAGCGATTCGCACATGGTGAACCTGGCCCGCCATTTTGTTTTTCCCGAGGCTATGGAGTTAGTTCTTCCTCGGGAGGAGGATAGGGGTTGTTCTCCGCCCGTAGGTTTCTTTACAGTTTACGAAGACTACTTGCATTTTGGTCTTCGTTTTCCTTTGAGCCCCATTTTTGTTGATTTTTTGGAGAGGTGGAGTCTGCCTTTGGGGCAGTTAGCGCCGCCGTCGATCAAACAGATCGTCGGTTTTTGTATCGAGGTCGATAGCCGTGGAGGCTCGGCCTCGGTAGATTCTTTACTTCGCTTCTTCAGGGTGAAGCGGGCGCCGACGGGGTGGGTGTACCTCTCCCCTACCAACAAGTTCAAGTTGGTGACCCCGTCAAAGGTGTCGAACTGGCAGAAGAAGTTTTTCTTCTGCCGAGCAGAGGGAGTGCCTCTGCACAACTGGTCCTCGGCTAAGTTTGGGCCGCAGCTGAGGGTGGATCCCGTCGGCGAGGTCGAGGTGGGCTTGGCAAGCCTCGGCCCCATTAAGAGGAAATATGCCGAGGCGGAGCTGTCGAGGCACGGGCTGAGCCCCTGTGACACCATCGCCGACGTGGATCCGGGTGAGGTTTCGTAGTGTAGTTTGTCTTCGTTATCCGAATTGGTATTTTGACTTCGTTTATCCGAACTGGACTAATACTGTTGTATTTCCGCAGTGGATCCCGAAGTGTTGCAGGCAGCCCTGAGGAGAAAGAAGAAGAGGCCGAGAGTCACCTCGGCCGCCGAGGAGACGCCGCGCCGGGAGAGGGCGGAGAGGGTGGAGAGGGTGGAGACCGAGGCGACTCCGCCCGTGATCGATCTGGAGGAGCCTCGGAGGGAGGAGGTGAGGGGCCCGGATGCTCGGGCATCCGGGTCGGGGGAGGCTCGTAGGGCCCCGTTCCCCGAGGTGAGTGGAAGAAGTTTGTCTTTACTTCTATTCTTTTTCTTGTTCTGTATTAACATATTCCGTGCAGGAGGCCAATATGGTGCTGGACGGGCTGAGCGCCCTCTCGCACTTCGTCATTGACGGAGTCGAGCAGTTCAGGGCCCTAAAAGCCGAGCTTGAGGGGGCGAAGGCCGAGGCGGCGAGGGCGGAGGAGCAGGAGGCCAGGACTTTGGTCGAGCTGCTCGCGGCGGAGAGGAAGGCGGCGGCGGCGGAGGCCGAGGCGGCGAGGTTGAGGGGGGAGCTTGCCGAGGAGAGGGAGAGGATGGCTCGGGCGGCGGCCGAGCAGGGCGGCGTGCTGCGGGCGCTTGCGGAGCGGATCTTTCGCTCGAAGCACTTCGGCACCGTGGTGGCGGCGCAGTTGGTGACCGCCATGAGCACGCCGATTACTTCGGCAGCACTCGACTCGGTTGCCAAGGATTACCCCGAACTTGATAAAGTCAAGTACGGGTATGAAACGGCGACTAAGGAAGAGATGTTTCGGGAGTACGCGGAGGTGCTCGTGGAGTGCACCGCGGCCATCCCGGTGGTGGAGATGCTTGCACAGCAGAGGACTCTGCTTTCCGAGCAGGCAGTTCGCCGCTGCCCTGCGGATCGGGATGACAGTCTCGAAGCTGTCATCGCCGATCTGGCGAGGAGGCCACCCGCCGAGGCCGAGGAGGGGGGAGGCGAGGACGGCGCTGAGGAGCCCGAGGTCGGCGATAGTTAGCTTTTCTTCTCCTTTTTAGTTTGTATTACGTCGCCGCTAGGGTGGCGCTTTTTCCACATGTATATAAAGTATATGTTGTTGAACTGCGCTTTGTGCTAAACTATCTAATTTTTGCTACTGTAGCCCGCCTTTGACTTCTCCAATACTTCGCATTTTGAACAACAAATAAACGAGCTTCGTCGTGCTGCCGAGGCTGCCGAGGTCGAGGTCGCGTGTTGGAAAAGCCGAGCTACCAACATCGAGACCGAGCTCGAGGCGAAGCTTAGGTCAGCTCAGGAGAAGCTTGACGAAGAGCATGCGAAGTTTCTGGAGCTTGAAGATAAGTTCAAGAATGTCAAGGACGATCTTCAGACTTTTAAGGCCATAGGCGAGGAGCATGAAGAGTACGAAGAACGTATACATAGAAGCGGTGGCCTGACCATATACGAGGTCTCTACACAAATAAAGGAGGTCCGAGCTCGAGCAAGGGAGTACCGAGAAAGGTACGGCGATGACTCCTGGCAAGTTCGTGAGCAGGAAGAGGCGCTTCTCAAGCTCGGATCCATGTATAAAACTGTGTTGAAGAGGAACCCGAAGCTGAAGAGGTGGATCGAGTCTAAGAAGACTTCACTCGAGGCTTCCTCTTCGGGTCAGCTGGGAAGGAGTTCGGCTGGCGCCCCCCCCCCCCCTTACTTTGGGTCGAACTCGAGAAGAGACTCTTGCCATCATGTCTCGAGGTGGAGGGCGGCGCGCTTCAGGCGGGCGAGGTCGAGCTGTGCCTTCAAGCCGAGGTCGATCTGCACCTTCAGGCCGAGGCCGAGGTGGTTTTGGCCGTGGTGAGGGGATGGCCTTTTTGGATTCGGTGCTCGGTCACGGCGGCGCCAGCTCGAGCTCGGGTCTGGGCTTCGTGGAGAAGTACCTTAGTTTTAGTGGTAGGTCTCCGGGGTCGGACCCTCCAAGCTGATTGTAATATGTACTTATGAAATAAAATACAATACAATTTTGCTTGTCATTACTTCTCTAAAGCTCTACTCAATTTGTGTAATCAAGTTTGCTTCAAACTATCGTGATGACTGGCTCGTACTTCGTAATCGCTTCGTTCGACACCGAAGTTTTACTTCGCTTGAAGGCGAAGTTTGGGGACTTCGGGTGGTTGAAGGCGAAGTTTTGAGACTCCGGGTAGCCACTTCGTTTAGGAACGAAGTTTGGGCTTTCAAGTTCCTTATTTGTCGATTTAATCGATAGGAGTGGACTCCTCACGCGCGCTTGACTTCGCCACTTCGTCTGAAGTCGAAGTTTTGGCTTTGAAGTCCCTTATTTGTCGATGTAATCGATAGGAGTGGCCTCTTCGCGCGGTTGACTGCTACTCTCAATTTGGAGTTTTAGCTTGACTTGGATCTAATGCAGTATGTATACAAAAAATGTTTCACAAAAGAACTTAATAAAATCCGAACTACATAAATTACAAATAATATTTCTTTAAATGAGAAATATGCCAAGTTCGGGGTATTGGCTCCCCAGATAAGTGGACGAGCTTGTATGAGCCTTTGCCGAGGACATCTTGGATTTGATACGGACCTTCCCAGGTGGCTTCAAGTTTACCGAGCTTCTCCGCCTTGCTAACTTCATTATTTCTGAGAACGAGGTCGCCTATTTGAAACTGTCGGTGTTTCACTCGATTGTTGTAATACCGAGCTACTTGTTGTTTGTACCGAGCTTCTTGTATGTAGGCTCGTTCTCGTTTTTCCTCTAACAAATCCAAATTAGTTCGGAGGCCTTCTTCATTGGCATCGGTTGTGAAGTTTATAGTTCGGGGGCTTGGCAAACCGATCTCCACTGGGATTACTGCCTCGGTTCCGTAGACGAGGCTGTATGGTGTTTCTCCATTGGATGTCCGAGGTGTAGTTCGGTAGGACCATAGGACTTGGGGTAAGTTTTCGGCCCAATCTCCCTTGGCTTTGTCGAGACGAGTCTTTAAACCTTTGACTATTGTTCGGTTTGTGACTTCGGTCTGACCATTCGCCTGAGGGTGCGCTACCGAGGTGAATTTCTGCTGGATATTGAGCTCGTCACACCATCCTTTAAATGCCTTATCCGTGAACTGAGTTCCATTATCGGAGACGAGGATGTGAGGTACACCGAAGCGACAAACTATATTCCTCCAAACGAAGTTGAGGGCCTTTTTGCTCGTAATTTTTGCAAGAGGTTCGGCCTCTACCCACTTCGTAAAATAGTCGATGGCGACTATTAGGAATCGTAGTTGGCCGGGGGCCTGCTCAAAGGGACCGACGATGTCTATCCCCCATTGCATGAAGGGCCAGGGGCTTTGCATGGTGGTCAGCTCGGTTTGAGGTACCCTCGTTATTGTTGCATGAATTTGGCACTTCGGACATCTTTTGACGAGGTCGACGGCATCTTGTAGCATGGTCGGCCAGTAGTATCCCCATCTCATAATTTTTCTGGTTAAAGTCCGAGCTCCGACGTGACTGCCACAGGATCCTTCGTGCACTTCGCGTAGGATGTAGTCCGCTTGATTGGATCCCGCACACCTTAGAAGAGGTTGAAGATATGATTTTCTGTACAATACTCCCTGATCTAAGACATACTTGACTGATTTGTTCTGAAGCTTCCGAGCTTCAATTTTATCATCAGGGAGTTCGCCTCTTTCTAAATAATCCTGAAGTGGTGTCATCCAGCTCGGCTCGTCATCGATTATTGCGTTCACTTCGGCTTCGTCTATACTTCGGGTCGTGACTTCTTCTACCGGAGAGGCTGTGGATGACGACGCGAGCTTGCTTAATGCATCAGCTCGGTCGTTTTCATCTCTCGGGATTCGTATCAACTCGAAGTATGAGAAGCTT
>JAPKLX010000004.1:4183503-4197627 GCA_026898415.1 Leonotis leonurus
GTCGCTATCAGCCAATCTCTGCCTAATATAATGTTGTAGGGAGAGTTAGCTTTGACGACGAAGAAGTGGATTATCTTTGTAGTGGATAATGGACTTCGTCCTACTGTCACGGGGAGTGAGATCGTTCCATCTGTTGAGGTCTCCCCTTGTGTGAAATTCTTCAATGGAATGGGTGCTGGTTTTAAGCGCGCTTCTTCGATGTCAAGTTTGCCGAAGCACCATTTGAAGAGCACGCTGACCGAGGCTCCACTATCAACAAAGACTCGGTGTACCAATTTGTTAGCCACCACGGCTTCGATAATAGTGGCATCTTGATGAGGCGAGGCATGAGGGACAGGGTCGTTATCAGAGAAAATAACGACCTCGTCCTTTTTGAACCTTTTGTACGAGGGCTCCTCCGAAGGTCGGTTTCGAGCTTCGGCCTTCAGCGACGACCTTGTTGAGCCTTGAGGCACTCCGACGATGGCGGCGATGACTCCATCATACTGAGGTTGATTTTCGTCATTGTCTTCGTCATCATGTCTTGTCTTCTTATCCTGGGGTTTGCAATTTTCTCCCCTATTCCTTCCTCGCTTGCTTCTGCTCCGAGGTTGAGTATCCGGTTGATTTTGACCTCGGTATCTTCCTAGAGTGCCATCTTGTGTTAGGCGGTCGATTTCCGAGGCAAGATTGCGACACTCCTCGGTGTCATGGCCGTGGCCGCCATGGAACTCGCAGTATTTATCCAGTGATCGTCTGCTTGATCCAGTTCGGGATAGCGGTGGAGGCCTCTGGAACAAGTTTGCGTGAAGCTCGTAAATTTCCGCCCGAGATCTATTTAGCGGAGCGAACCGATCTGGCTCCTGGTTAGGCCGAGGTCCGAGGCGAGATGCCAATGGACCTCGTTGGATTCTCTCAAGAGCGCCTCGTCTATGCTGCCCTTGATCAGCTCGTTCGTCTCTTCTCTTTTTATCCTGACCTTCAGGTCGGTCAGAGGCTCGTTTCTTCCTGTCTGCCTCATCCGCTTCGGCAAATGCATCAACAATCCTCCATAGCTGTTTGGAGGTTTGGGGGCGCTCTTTCACGAGCTCCCTGAAAAGTGTGCCGGAGTGAATGGCGTTTTGAAACGCCGAAATGAGGACATCGTCGGAGAGGCGATCAACCTTGAGGCTCTCGTTGTAGAACCGAGCTAGGAAGTCGCTAATAGACTCTCCCTGTCCTTGTTTTAAGGTGAGGAGTTGAGCCGAACTCATTTTGGCTTCGGCTTTTTGGAAAAAACGCCTTTCAAAGGCATCTAGCAGGTCGGCGTACGACCCTATGCTGCTGCGAGGGAGGTTATCAAACCACTTCCGTGCATTGTCGACTAACAATTCGGGGAAGACTTTGCACATATAAACATCCTCGGCCAGTCCCTGGTTCAGCATATTATACTGATACTGCGACAGAAAGTTGCTCGGGTCGCAAGAACCGTTATAGGGCTTGATTGGGGGGACCCTGTATGCTGAAGGGAGTGGTGTGTAGAGAATTTTGTTGGTGAAGGGGGTAATGATTCTGCTGTAAACAGTGAATCTTCCCTCTCGGTGGTCGTCCTCGTTACGTCGAGAATGGTCGACGTTTCGACGAGGTGGCGTCTTCTCTCTTCGGTATTCCTCATCACGTCGGTAATGGTCGACGTTTTGACGAGGTGGAGTCCTTTTTCGGTGTTCCTCGTCACGTCGGTAATGGTCGACGTTTTGACGAGGTGATGTGGAGCCTCGCCGAGGTGAAGCAATATTTCCTCGGCGATTATGCAGTCTTCGGGGGACTTCGTCATCTCTCTCCTCGGCAATTGGCTCCGAAGCTTGGGGTCTTTGTGATGGACCCGCCTTATCCTCTTCGCACTGACCTCGTTGTTGATGTTGTTCGGCGAATTTGAGGAAGTCTTGCTCGTGAAGATCTAGATATGCTTTGAGCGCATCGCCGAGCAAAGGTTGAAGCGTGGCATTCCCTTGATGATTTTGATTCAATCTTCCACTGCTAACAGAGTCACCAGCTCGGTGGGAAAGGACATCTTCTACATGCCCTTCGGGAGTTCGGCGGTTCGTGGCCTGCCTGGCAGACCGAGCATAGTGTCCCTCCCCTTCGTTAGTAGATAGACGAGGTAGATTACGAGGTATTTCAGCCTCGTTTTGCTTTCCTTTAGCAGCAGCAGCTATGGCTGTAGATCGGGTAGATCTAACCATTGTGTTTTCACTTCGGATATAGTGATCGGACACAAAATTTACTTCGTTTCCCACAGACGGCGCCAGTGATCGATCGCCGATTTTCGAAGTGAGATTTGCACGATGATTAGAAAGTAAACGAGACGAGGTTTACGTGGTTCGATCTTTAAATAGATCTACGTCCACGGGAGGAGAGCTCTTTTATTTAGTTAGAGAGCTGAAATCTTGATTTTACAGAAAGTGATTGTGTAAAAAAAAAAGAGAGCCCTATAATTTAACTATCATCTAGTATTTATAGATAATAGAGGCGGTTTATGGCTATTTATAGTAAGTGGGCCGCAATATTGGGCCGGCCGAGCTGCTCTTAATGGGCCGAGGCGTTGGGCCTTATTGATGGGCCATATCCCATCAAATATCATTACCAAAAATTGCACCATGAAAGTGGCATCAAACGTTTTACTTATATCCCCATCCATATATAGGGTGGATCTGAAATGAATAAATGAATTTGTAAGCACTAAGCACACCAAAACAACATTTTGAATGACAGTTTTAGATGGTAGTGGTGGCTTATGTAGGCCAACAAGTAAACGAGTGACTGAAAAGCACCACCCACAAAAGGGTGAACGGAGGAGTGTCTATCAGTGCTAGCTAGCCAATATTCCACATAAATTAAGGGCCTAATCCAAACACGCCCTTATATTCTTTACAGATTACATGGGGTCCTGTCCTTTCTCCCATTTAATTTAATTAATAACTCACATCTTATCAACACATTACACCTCTCATTTTTACTAACTTAATTGTGGCCCAATTGCATTCATTTGGATAGATATTTTCCTTTCATATCAGTTTATTTTATGTGGTAATAAATCAAATTTGATATTGAGTTCCGATTTGAATCGATTTATGTTTGAAAATCAAATAGTATTACATATGTTCTTATATATATATATGATTATATTATTATGAGAAAAAAAAATCGGTTACAAATGAGAATAAATCATGAATGTTCATCTAATCAAAATCAATGGAACAAATATATAAAAAAAAACAATTATTTATATTATAGAGTATATATTAATGAACTATTTGTGTAATTATTGCGGCCTACGGCCTTATGTATTTTAATTAAATTTTGTATCAAACTAGTACTAACACGGGATGATATATCAATGGTCAAAATATTTATATATAAAAAGTAATGTTTATTAAATATATAATTATTTATTAAGATAAATTTTGTATGAAATTTAATTGATAATTAATAAATATTAATTGAATGTTTTTAACTTCTAATTTGAGTATTAATAAAACTAGATTAATTTGAGTATCACGAAACTCTAGTTGAAAACTAATAAGTCATGTTTTAAGATTAATACGTAATAACTGAAATCAATATATTTAAATAACAGTTAATATAAGCAAATATCATTGTTTAAAGTATGCGATAGTAGTATAATTTCGCTTTATTTAATTAATATTAAATTATACCTAATTAATAACCTTCATTATAAAGTGAGATTTAACAAATTTGTGTTGAAAATTTAATTATTTATTTACTTGAGAATACGCTAATATATAGTAAATAAACAATTAAATTGCATGTAAACCCTGGGGGAATTAGTGAACACTAGTTTAATATTAGTACACACTTTAAATGGAAATTAATAAATCATAATTGTGAATTAATAAAATCTAACAGATGATTGAAAAATGTTAGCATCAAAATTTTAGTCATTAAAGAAATGATAAGTGTTAGCATGAAAATTACAATTAATAAAAATGGATGAAAAACTTTCACGAATATAAAAAAAAGAGGGAGGGGGAAGATATTTTTTTATATGGTATCAATTAATTTGGAGAAAAAAGGGCTAATTATTAAGAGAGAGAAATGATATTCCTAAATTATTTGAATTTTTCTTATTTCTCATTGTATAGATCATTTCTTATATATTATGATCTTGTTTGGTAGGCAAGATATTATATGATAAGATTAAATTTTCTTATCAAGTCACGTGTTTGATAGGAAATATGATTAACACGTTGACCCACTATTCAACAATGGGTCCATATCAATATCACTATTTTCCCCTACATTTCAATTATAAAAGAACGGTGAGATTAAAATAATCTTGATACATTGTACAATTTTAATCTTATGATGTTATATTAGTTGTTTTACACAATTCTTATATATCAGTGTTACAAAATAAATTCAAGAGTAAATTGAAACCTCCAAAAAATTAGAATGAAATTATTAAAAAATGTTATTCGATTAATTTAAACTAAAAGATTTGAATATGAAATTTATCTGATACTAACCTCTTACAATTAGATCAACACAACTAATATAGAATGAAATTTTAGAAAATGATATATGCACACGAAAAGTGTACTCTAATTACATATTTGAGTCGTCCATTAAAAGGGTACTTTTCTTTTTTATATATGGTCTTACAAAACACTTAATAGTTTAAACATCACATATATTATACTTTGTGGGTCATTTTCTCTAATGAAAACACACTTCTCAACTTTTTATTAAAACTCGTGTCGACTTACTCACAACACAATTTTTGTGGACAAATGAAATATTTCGTTAAATTTAAATTACAAGCAGCTCAACAGAGTACTCGAACTCAAGACACATTATCTTGGATATTAATCTTCTACTATTAAACTAACACACATACACTTGAATGAAATTTTTAATGAGGCCAAGCATTCCAAGTCTAGGGCTGAGTAAGGATGACAATAGGTCGAATCTGACTTGGTTCAATTACATATCCAAAAATTCTGATTTGGGTCCTAATCCAACCCAAATCTATTGGATCTTAAAAAATTGAGATTCATATCAAGATTCATGAGATTAATGAGTCCACATATCTGACTAAGGTTCATACATTTTATTTTCTAAAATAAATTTTACATATTTTAAAATTAACAATGAAATCATGATAATAATCTAAATCATAATGACACACAATTAATCAAAATACATTATAATAAATTTAATACATATCTATAAATTTAAGATCATATAGATTAAAATGTTTATATGTACATTAAATATAATATATATATATATATATTAATAATATATAGGATTATTAAATAAGTAAATTTACGTTAATAGAATCTTATATCCATTCTTAGGGATGTCAATTGGATCAGGTTGGGTCGTTATCAAGTCACCTGATAATCACCCAACTTTTTTTTAAAAGAAGTATACTTTATTTTATTTTATTTTTTGTATTTGCTTGTTTATGTTATGCGTGTTCTAATATCGAATTTGTTCGGCCCTATGAATCACCTGTATAGTAATAATAAATTGAGAAGAGAGAAGAAATGCAAAGAAAAAAAATAAACTGAAGCTGCCCAAATAAAAGAAAGAGTAGGTTGCAAATCCCAGAAATATATTCTCATATCTATAAACGGTTTGCATTACAAAAGTAATCATATAATTATAAATACACTAAAGTATACTAAAATAGTAAAATCCACGTAAATAATATAATATTTATAACAATACGTAGCGGAACTGCTTTCTCCAGTTATATTTTAATTTTAAATCTGATGTCTTGTTGTAAAGTAGGTAGCAGTTTTTGTAGCAAAGGTTTGATGGGCTGAGAAAAGATTCAATCTCTATAGAATAGAGAGAAAGCAAGCACGTGAGGATATTTGTCTAAAAAGGAAATGAATTTAGGCCTAATTAATTACTCTCTCAGTCCCCCAAAGATCTTCTCACTCTTCTATTTTGGGCCGTTCCCCATCTTTCTTCCCACTTTATTTTTATTTTTGGAAACCTTTTATTTTACCCATCTTATTTAATGTGGGTCCCATTATCCACTCACAATATCTTACACATCATACTACTTTTTGTGGGACCCATTATCCACTAACATCACCTTACTATCATTTTACACTTTAACAACCAAAGTCAACACATGTTATTAAAACCCGTGCCGGGTCAAAGTGGGAAGATCTTTGGGGGACGGAGGGAGTATTATGTTATATCTTCATAAATATTAACCTTTTGAAGCACATGTTGGGTATCTAAAAAGGCAATGAATTTAAATTGCTGTATTATTGTAACACCCTAGTATTTTATACCTGGTTAATAGGTGTTTAAAAAAATCTCAAGAATAAATTTTTGGATTAGAAACTTTATTTTGAAGCTTGCTGCCAAGTTTCAGCGAAAACGGAGACCAAATCTCCGTTCTTTCGAAAACCGGCTTATACTTTTATAACGGGTAGTAAGAGCAAATACGGGATTCATTCGAATGCCCGGATTTGAAGTTCGAGACGAGATATGGACAAAGCGCGATAATTTACATACACTTTTATCGCGATACGGACCATACGCGGAACTTTTTATTTTTCGCCGTCCGGTGAATAGTAAAACCGAGAACTCGAGAAATCGAGAAAACTCCTATTTATCGATTTTGATAGCACGAGTAATGAGAAAATTTTCGAGAAGTTTAATAAAATGAATTTCAGAAGAAACGGAGTTTTTAATTAATATTTATTAAGAAATCGAGGAACAAGCATTTTCTCGGTTTACGTGCAACTCGATCGGGCCAAACCCCGACTTTAGTTCACGAGAGACGAAGATGTTTTAATGAGTAAGAAAGACGAGTGTGTTGATTCCCGTTTCAACTGAGATAGATAAATAACAAAGAATCGGACCGAAATATCTAAGAGGCGAAAAGACGATTTGGACCCCGAATATTTAGATATTTTGAGGGGCAACTTGTGGCCTATAAAAGACCACAAAAGTCACTCCCAATTCAGATTTTACGTGAGATTTCATTGCATTATTGGTGTGAGAAAAAAAGGAGAAAAGGAGGAGGAGTTTTGCTCCGATTCTCGTCCCGTTCGTCTCGTTTTTCCGATTTCTTCGAAATCTAATCCGATAGAAAGGTAGCCCTCGATCTTACCTACGTTTCTACGGTTTTATTTTCATATTTTGAGCTTGATGAAAAAGTGAAATAGGGGCTACCCTTTTCGATTTTTATCGAGTCGAGCCCGAATCGAAAAATGTTAAGAATTAATGTTGCTCGTAAGAGTTAGATAAACATGTGTTTTAAGTTTCAATAAAATCTAAGCATGTTAGGTTTTGAGAAGTTAACTTGAGCTCGTCGTTTTATATGTTTTTGATTTTTTCGGATGAATCGAATAGACGAGCATATATGTAGGTTATATACGAGTATTATATGAATTTACGGGAGTTAATCGAGCATGTTTAAAAAAAAGATAAAGGGGCGACAGTTTCTGCCCGGGTTTTGTCTCGTCGTTTTAAGTATAGAATGAGTAGAATTTTTAACATAATAAAATACTAGATCGAGTTAGGAGTAATCTCCAACTTGAATCACCCCGTTTCGTTGTGTTTTCGATTTGTTATGAATTTTTCAAAATGGTTGCGCAAAATGCCAATTCCAGCGAAAATCTGGAAATTTATCTAACTTTGAAAATTTGTGAAAAATAGAGTAAAATGATTTTATGTGTTTTGTCTTCGAATTATAAAACTTTACGATGTTATGGTCACTTTAAAGTTTGATTCAATACAATTGAAATTATTTCCAATTTATTATGATTTTTCAAAGTCAACTGCTCAGTTAAGTTAAAAGAATCAAATTCGGGTCCACAAGGGACCGAGGATAGTCTTATTTAATCAGCTAAGCTAAAGAGGTTCATTATGTTATAGTGTATTAAAGTTTCATGATATTCAAAGATGTTTTGATATTAGACGAGCATGAGTGCCGAGAAATGATCAAACATGAAGTTATGTGTTTAATCAAAGTCAAAACATGCTTTGATTAGAAATCATCGAACGACCCTTCTAGAATCTAAATCTGAAACTCGAAAGATAGCCGAGTTAAAAGACCTGAGAATAATTCTCAAATAACAAAGGATCATAATTCCTTACACTTAGAGAATATAATTAGATGCACTCGAAAATATTATCTCACTCGAGGTTTATTTAAAAGGGTACGACGAAAGGTCAGGACCGCAGTTCGAGAACGAAGCAGTCGTCAGTCAAGACGATCCAAGTAGGCTTTCTTATACTAAAAGAAAATATGCGTGTTTATCCGCATTTATGTTATTTCTTTTCAAATAGCTTTTGAAGTGAAATTGATATTTCAAGTATTGTCTTGCCATAAATGTTTTATGTTTTGTATGATACATATCTACTATGATTATGAAATCGAATTCGGGTTCCAGTGGGTAAGCATCCTCACTCGAACTAGTGTACACAAGGACTGTGAGTCATCTAGCGGGTTGGCCGGTCAAGGTGTCCGTGGAAGGTGGCCACCTTCCCGGCACACAGAAATTACAGATATGCTTGATTACTAAAGAACTTAGACTGATCAGTCGAACTCAGGATTTTTCAAGAAAAGAATTTAATGAACATAGGTACTTTCAGATAAAATCCATATGTTTCACTTGGAGATGACAATGACAATTATATATGTATGAATGTGATTTCGGGCATGTGTCTATTGAATACTTTTGTACTCAGCCCTGCATGTATTTCTAAATGTGCAGGTTTAGCTGTGATGAAAAAGGGGAAGTGCTAAGTGAAGATTTTGTCGAACTCATCTAGTAGTAACTCTTGGGGGTTTGCATGTCTTCATACATGTAAACTTAAAAATTGATTCAAATTCCGCTGCAGACACTCATATTAAGTATTCAGATATTTCTCTTCGTGCAAGTCTCATTCTTTTCCTCAATTTTTATGTTCCTTTCCCCAGTCACGGTTTTCCCGACTTTGGCTACCTTAGCGGAGGGCGGGCGTGACAATTCTATTTTAGGTTTTCAAAATTTGTTACTCACCAAAATAATAAAATAAAAATAGGGAAAAAGACGGGCCGGTCCATTATGACCAAATGTTGGGCAAAAAAAACCATCAAAAAAATTTATTATTGTAGAGGCCCAAATTACAAGTGAATGGACAAAAAAGTACTCCCTCCTTCTTCCCCATCTCTCTCTCTCACTCAGCCGCACCCTCTAGAATGGAAACTCCCAAATCACTCAAAAAATTTCTTCCCCCCTCTCTCTCTCTCACTCAGCCGCACCCTCTCTCGGTATCTCATTCACTGCCGCCTTCTCTTTCCCTCCAGTCCGCCGCCGCTGGACATGCTATCCGGCCACCGCAGCCTCGTCGCCGCACACGCTGCGACAGATCTGCCCCTGCCCTCTATTGCGCAGATCTGCCCCTGCCCTCTAATATGTATATGTTTGTTGTAGGCGAGGAGAAATCCCATAGAAATCTCCTTCAACTTGAGGTTTCTCAATTACAAGCAGCAACGCAAGCAGATTTCATTCATTAATTGGGTGATAATGGTTTTAGCACATAATTTAGTCGCAAGCTTTCTTCAATGGTGCATTTAATGCAGTGGTTCATTACTTATGTGCTGATGGTTCATTATGTCTGATGTAATGGTTCATGTCATCAAGCTAGATGGTTCATTACCTCTGTATTGATAGTTCACTATGTCTGATGTAATGGTTCATGACATCAAGCTAGATGGTTCATTACATCTGTTCTTATGGTTCACAATGTCTGATGTAATGGTTCATGTCATCAAGCTAGATGGTTTATTACCTCTGTTCTTATGGTTAACAATGTCTGATGTAATGGTTCATGTTATCAAGCTAGATGGTTCATTACCTCTACTGATGGTTCATTATGCATCTCTCTCTCTCTCTTTCTCTCTCTCCCTCTGCCACCACCCTTTGCCTCGTTGCCGTTGCCGCCGGTCGCCACCACCGGCCGCCGGTCACCGGCAGCAGCTGCTGGTAGCCGGTCGCCGGATTCCGCCGCCGGTCACCGGCCGCCGGCAGCAGCAGTTGGCCGCCGGCAACCGCCGCCGGTCGCCGGAGACCGGCGCCGGATTCCGCCGCCGCCATCGCTGCCACCACCTGTATGTCACCACACCCTTAAAAAAATAATTAATTAGTTAATAAAAAATTAAAAAATATAATTAATAAACTAAGGTTAGAAACATGAAACCACTTCAATATTTTGGGTTTTATTGAACAAAAGTGCATTTGACTGGACCTACTTAACAATGAGAAAAAATGGTGGTTTTTTTGGACTACAAGTTCACCAAGGTGGATCTTAGAGACCATTTCCCATAAAAATATGTATTTATTAATTAAGTCATGTTGTTATGTAGCGGATGAATAATACATGAATGACATATGTACCAAAATCCTAAATTTGAAATTTGAACTCTCAATTCATGACATCTTCCAACTGTATCAACTAGGAAACTTGATTCATGCAATTTGAGAAAATAAAATGAAAAAATCAATAATAATAATAATAATGAACAACTTGATTTTGGCAGAATGTACACATGTAATTGATTTATTGGGAAAGACTTTAGAGGAATTTTAAATAATTTTTATGCGTCAAGTCAATGCCATATATGCTTACCAAGTCAATAAGGCTATAATGAAATGATAAAGACTGATGCATGTATTGTTTGGCATTTTTCCAAAGTGCGAATTTTACTTGACTGAGCAATCAACGTTTTTATGAATTATCTTCAATTCTTCAAATTGCATTTTATTTATAGCTACTGTACAGATGGCATGAGATTGCGTATTATATTCGAATAATATATACATGATCGATCTTAATTTTCGAGGTGAGATTTATACGAGGTGCAGAAAGTAATAACGCGGGATTTACGTGGTTCGACTTTTAATGAAGTCTACGTCCACGGAGAGGAGAGCTGATGTATTTATGACTTAAAAATAGCAATTACAGATTCTGTCCTTTAATCTAGCTTTGAGAGCCTATTTATAGACAACTTAGAGGCGGTTATACCAAGTGGACTGAGGTGCTGGGCTTATGGGCCGAGCTATTGGGCCGAGCTGCTCTTGGGCCGAGGTGCTACTGGGCCGAGCTGCTCTTGGGCTGAGGTACCAATAATGGGCTTCTACTGGGCCTTGTTTGGTGGGCCATATTCTATCACATCCCCCCCTCAAAAAGAAGATCGGCACCGAAGTGAAGATCTTGACGAGGCTAGCGGAGTGATGATCTGGGTGAGGTGAAGATCTTGCAGTTGCCGAAGTCGAGGTGAAGATCTTGTAATTACCGAAGTCGAGGTGAAGCTTTTGCCGAAGCCGAAGTAGTAATCGTAGTGGTGGAAGACAGCTGTTGTAGAGGGTCGCGGGCGACACGTGTCGCATTTCTGTTGGAGGAGCTGAAGAGGCGGGATTTTGAAAAAGAGGCGGTTGAGAAAAGGTGAAGTGATGTCTATAAAGGCTTCCTTTGGAAGCTAACAAACACTTTTTACTTTTCGCAACCCTAATTTCACTTTCCCATCTGCAAAAAGCTCTTAACCTTTCTACCATTTGTCGATTTCAACTTCGAGAGAAAACTTCATCCTTTGAATCCTTTGAACAAGTAAGTATTTGCTATTATGGCTTCTTCGTCTTCTTCTTCTTCTTCGTCTTCTTCTTCTCGCACCCCAGTCGATCTTGAGGTAGTAGAGTTTCCCTCGCCGATTAGGAGTTTTCCGGCGAGGGCTTCTGTTAGGGTTTTTACCCGTGCTTTTTCCCCTCCCGTATTTTGGGAGGTTGAGTTCTTGCCCCTAGCTGAGTCGGGTGCGGTGTTGGATTTTTCTTCCACCATGAGTGACTCGCACATGGTGAATCTGGCCCGTGTTTTATCTATTTTTGGTCGAGTTTCTCTCCTAATTTAGTCCATAATATCGCTTATTATTGTCGATCGAGTTGATACTTTAGTTGTCTTTATGTTACATTGTAGGTAAAGATCATCATAAGAGAGTTAACAAGGCTCGAGAGGAGAAACGAGACGAAAAAGGAAGAAAGAAATTGATCATCGCAAGAAAAGGAACAGAGCGGGGGCCTAGCGAGCGCTAGGCCCCAGTGCTCGCTGGCCTGAGCCACGGAGGAGGGACAGAACTTGGGGGGCTAGCGACCGCTGGCCCAGCGCAATTTTCCCAAGACAGAACTGTGGGGTAGCGCTCGCTACCCCCTAGCGAGCGCTACCCTGGCGCGATCCATTCTCCTATTTAAACCTCCTCCGCGTGATATTTCAGTGGAGACTCTTCTACCAGTTTTACTTCACGTTTTTATTTTCTAGCCTAGGGTTTAGATCATGAGAGAAAACACTTAGTCTAGATTTTATTTCTCGTTCTTGCTTTAATTTAGTTGTGGATTCATTCGTGATTCAAACCCGGAGTATTTTAATGCAGTATTTTTCCGTTCAATCAGTGAGTTCTTTAATTGCTTTCTTTATCGCTTTATGATTTATTTCCCTTCTGCCTTATTATTATTTAATTTCCAATTTAGTAATTTAAATCTTTTAATCATGTTCTTCAATCAATTCAAAGCATGTTTAGATTCAGTCTCTTTAATTCTTCGTTCTTAGATTTAGAATTTAATTGCTTTCTTAATTTTTGCCTAGGTAATTCGTATTTTAAATTCTTTATTTTAATTCGCCTAGATAGAATCCAAACCCTTCTTTTTAATTGCTTTCTGTTCTGCATCATAAATAAAGCCCTGCTTAGCCTTCCTTGAGAATACGACTTAGGATCAACTTACCTTTATACAACGAATTCGTACTCTTGCGAACTAGTTTATTTAATAAACTGTAAGTATATTGACTGGAAAAATTCCTCGTGCCCAATACTGAATCCCTTTATCGGACAGTGGGTCTGGACTCAACAACGCCACGTACTACAGTTGACAAATAAGTTGGGAACAGCCCGCCATTTTGTTTTCCCGGAGTCCATGGAGTTAGTTGTTCCTCGGGCGGAGGATAGGGGTTGCTCCCCGCCTGTAGGTTTTTTTACTGTTTATGAAGACTACTTACATTTTGGTCTTCGTTTTCCTTTGAGCCCCATTTTTGTAGAGTTTTTGGAGAGGTGGAGGCTGCCTCTGGGGCAGTTAGCGCCGACGTCGATCAAGCAGATCGTCGGTTTTTGTATAGAGGTCGGCAGCCGCGGAGGCTCGGCCTCATTAGGTTCTTTGTTGCGCTTCTTTAGGGTGAAGCGGGCGCCGACGGGGTGGGTGTATCTTTCCCCCACTAATAAATTTAAGTTGGCCACCCCGTCGAAGGTATCGAACTGGCAGAAGAAATTTTTCTTCTGCCGAGCAGAGGGAGTGCCTCGGCACGACTGGTCTTCGGTCAAGTTCGGGCCGCAGCTGAGGGTGGATCCCGTCGGCGAAGTCGAGGCGAGCCTGGCGAACCTCGGCATGATTAAGAGGAAATATGCCGAGGCTGAGTTGTCGAGGCACGGGCTAAGCCCATGTGACGACCTGGCCGACGTGGATCCGGGTGAGGCTGCGTATTATGTTGTTTGACTTCGTTTCTCTGTGCTCGGTTTTAATGTTTGCTTTATTTCTGCAGTGGATCCCGAAGTTTTGCAGGCGGCCCTGAGGAGGAAGAAGAAGAGGCCGAGAGTCACCTCGGCCGCCGAGGAGACGCCTCGCCGGGAGAGGGCGGAGAGGGTGGAGACCGAGGTGACTCCGCCGGTAATCGACCTGGAGGAGCCTCGGAGGGAGGAGGTAAGAGGCCCGGATGCTCGGGCATCCGGGTCGGGGGCGGCTCGTCGGGCCCCGTTTTCTCGAGGTAAGTGGAAAAAGTTTTAGCCTTGTCTACTTTGATTCTTCTTCTTGTTCTATGCTGACATATTTTGTATAGGAGGCGAATATGGTGCTGGATGGGCTGAGTGCCCTCTCGAACTTCGTTATTGGCGGAGTCGAGCAGTTCCGGGCCTTAAACGCCGAGCTCGAGGGGGCGAGGGCCGAGGCAGCGAGGGCGGAGGAGCAGGAGGCCAGAACCCTGGTCGAGCTGCTCGCGGCGGAGAGGAAGGTGGCCGAGGTGGAGGCCGAGGCAGCGAGGTTGAGGGGGGAGCTGGCCGAGGAGAGGGAGAGGATGGCCCGGGCGGCGGCC
>JAPKLX010000004.1:4197637-4230733 GCA_026898415.1 Leonotis leonurus
GGGGGGAGCTGGCCGAGGAGAGGGAGAGGATGGCCCGGGCGGCGGCCGAGCAGGGCGGCGTGCTGCGAGCGCTTGCTGAGCGGATTTTCCGTTCCAAGTACTTCGGCACCGTGGCGGCGCAGCTGGTGACGGCCATGAGCACGCCGATTACTTCGGCAGCGCTCGACTTGGTTGCCAAGGATTACCCCGAGCTTGATAAAGTCAAGTACGGGTATGAAAAGGTAACTAAGGAGGAGATGCTGCGGGAGTACGCGGAGGTGCTCGTGGAGTGCACCGCGGCCATCCCGGTGGTGGAGCGGCTCGCGCAGCAGAAGACCCTGCTGTCCGAGCAGGCGGTTCGGCACTGCCCGGTGGATCGGGATGACAGTCTTGAGGCCGTCATTGCCGATCTGGCTAGGAGGCCGGCTGCCGAGGCCGAGGAGGGAGGAGGTGAGGGCGGCGGCGCTGAGGTCGGTGGGGATGAGGCGTAGTAGTCTTCATTTTTATTTTTTTTTTAGCTTGTACGACGTTCTCCGTTAGGGAGGCGCTTTTCCACAAGTATATTAAATACTTTTTCTTGAACTGTGCCTCTTGCTGAACTGCTTACTTCTTTTGCTTTTGTAGTCTGCTTTTGACTTCTCCCCTACCTCGCTGTCTAATCAAGAAATAAACGAACTTCGTCGGGCTGCCGAAGCTGCCGAGGTCGAGGCCGCGTGTTGGAAAAGCCGAGCTGCCAACATCGAGACCGAGCTCGAGGCGAAGCTTCGGTTGGCCCAGGAGAAGCTGGACGGGGAGCACGCGAGGTTTTTGGAGCTGGAGGATAAGTTCAAGCAGGTCAAGGACGACCTTCAGACCTTTAAGGCCGTAGCCGAGGAGCATGAAGAATACGAGGACCGTATACATAGAAATGGTGGCCTAACCATATACGAGGTCCACACACAAATAAAAGAGGTCCGAGCTCGTACGAAGAAGTACATAGAGAAGTACGGCGATGACTCCTGGCAAGTTCGTGAGCAGGAAGAGGCGCTTCTCAAGCTCAGATCCATGTACAAAATTATTCTGAAGAGGAACCCGAAGCTGAAGAGGTGGGTCGAGTCTAAGAAGGCTTCACTCGAGCCTTCCTCTTCGGGTCAGTTAGAACGGAGTTCGGCTGGCGCTCCTCCCTTTACTTTGGGTCGAACTCGAGAAGAGACTCTTGCCATCATGTCTCGAGGTGGAGGGCGACGTGCTTCAGGCGGCCGAGGACGAGCTGTGCTTCCAAGCTGAGGTCGATCTACGCCTTCAGGTCGAGGCCGTGGTGGTTTTGGCCGTGGTGAAGGGATGGCATTCTTAGATTCGGTGCTTGGTCATGGCGCCAGCTCGAGCTCGGGTCTGAGCTTCGTGGAGAAGTATCTCAATTTTAGTAGTAGGTCTCCGGGCTCGGACCCTCCATCATGATTGTAATACATATTCTTATGAAATAAAATACAACTTTTCATCATCATTACTTCTCTAAAGCTTTACTTAATTTGTGTAATCAAGTTTGCTTAAGACGTTTGTGATGATTAGTATGTACTTCGGAGTTACTGTAGACGGGACGGGGCCGAGGTTTGGACGAACTTCTTTCTGTGTACTTCGAGTAGCCACTTCGTCTAAGGACGAAATTTGGGCTTTGTATCTGCCACTTCGTCTAAGGACGAAGTTTAGGTTTTGAATCAGCCACTTCGTCTAAGGACGAAGTTTAGGCTCCGAATCAACCACTTCGTATAAGGACGAAGTTTAGGCTTTGAATCAGCCACTTCGTCTAAGGACGAAGTTTAGGCTTTCTAGTTCCTTGTTTGTCGAATTTATCGATAGGAGTGGTCTCCCTAGGGGCTACTCCATAATTGGAGTTTTAGCTTAATTTGGACATGTAATACTTTATAAAACCCTATATATAAGAAATAAAATTCGAATTGTCTTAAATTACAAGTAATATTTCTTTAAGTGAGAAACATGCCAAGTTCGGGGTACTGGCTCGCCAGATATGTGGACTAGCTTGTACGACCCTTTGCCGAGGACATCTTGGATTTGATAGGGACCTTCCCAGGTTGCTTCTAGTTTACCGAGCTTCTCTGCCTTACTAACTTCATTATTTCTGAGGACGAAGTCGCCTTTTTGGAATTGTCGATGCTTCACTCGGTTGTCATAATACCGAGCTACTTGCTGTTTGTACCGAGCTTCTTGTATATAGGCTCGTTCTCGTTTTTCTTCCAATAGGCCCAAGTTAGTTCGGAGGCCTTCTTCGTTGGCATTGACCGCAAAATTTATAGTTCTGGGGCTCGGCAAGCCGATCTCCACTGGGATCACCGCCTCGGTTCCGTAGACGAGGTTGTATGGTGTTTCTCCATTGGACGTCCGAGGAGTAGTTCGGTAGGACCAGAGAACTTGAGGTAAATTTTCTGCCCAATCTCCTTTGGCTTTGTCGAGGCGAGTCTTCAAACCCTTGACTATTGTCCGGTTCGTGACTTCGGTTTGGCCATTCGCCTGAGGGTGCGCTACCGAGGTGAATTTCTGTTGAATGTTGAGCTCGGAACACCATTCTCTAAACGCCTTGTCAGTGAACTGAGTTCCATTATCCGAGACGAGGACGTGAGGTATACCGAAGCGGCAGACTACGTTCTTCCAGACGAAGTTGAGGGCTTTTTTGCTCGTAATTTTTGCAAGAGGTTCGGCCTCTACCCACTTCGTAAAGTAGTCGATGGCTACTATTAGGAATCGCAGCTGGCCAGGGGCTTGCTCAAACGGGCCAACGATGTCTATCCCCCATTGCATGAAGGGCCAGGGGCTTTGCATGCTGGTTAGTTCGGTTTGAGGTAGCCTCGTAATAGTTGCATGGAGTTGGCACTTCGGACACTTTTTGACAAGGTCGACTGCGTCACGAAGCATGGTCGGCCAGTAGTATCCCCATCTCATAATCTTTTTGGTTAAAGCCCGAGCCCCGATATGACTACCACAGGATCCTTCGTGCACTTCGCGCAATATGTAGTTCGCTTGGTTGGGTCCCGCACACCTTAGAAGAGGTTGAAGATATGATTTTCTGTATAATATTCCCTGATCTAGAACATACTTGACTGATTTGCTCTGAAGCTTCCGAGCTTCAATTTTGTTAACAGGGAGTTCACCTCTTTCTAAATAATCCCGAAGTGGTGTCATCCAGCTCGGCTCGTCATCGGACATCATATTCACTTCAGCTTCGTTGATACTTCGGGTTGTGATTTCTTCTACGGGAGAGGCTGTAGTTGACGACGCGAGCTTGCTTAATGCATCAGCTCGGTCGTTATTGCCTCTAGGAATTCGTATTAGCTCGAAGTGTGAGAAGCTTTCTTGTAAAGTTTTGACCTTGTGAAGATATTTTTTCATCCTTTCATCTCGCGCTTCGTATTTGCCTAGGACGTGACTCACTATAATCTGAGAGTCACTGTAAACTTGTATAGCTCGTAGTTGAAGAGTTTGTGCGAGGCGAAGTCCGGCTATCAGGGCTTCGTATTCCACTTCGTTATTTGTGGTCGGGAAGCTTAACCGTAGAGCATAAGGGATTTTCTTCCCTTCTGGGCTGACGAACAGAATTCCGGCTCCACTTCCTTTTTTGCCCGATGCCCCATCCACGTAAACTTTCCAACAATCTACTGGAGGTGTCTTCGGCATTTCTTCTTCGGTATTCTCCTCGGGAGGTTTGGAGGGTTTCGGAGGCTCGGCGAATACTGCCTCTACTAGGAAATCTGCCAGTGCTTGTCCCTTGATAGCCTGCCGAGGTGCAAAGGAGATCGCATGCTCTCCAAGTTCAACTGCCCATTTGGCAATTCGCCCCGAAGCTTCTGGCTTCGTGAGTACTTGCCGAAGTGGAAGGTCGGTTAATACTTGTATGGGGTGAGCGTGAAAATATGGTCGAAGTCGTCTTGCAGCATTCACTAGGGCAAGTGCGACCTTCTCCAGAGGTTGGTACCTCGTTTCTGGCCCTTTTAGAGCTCGGCTTATGAAGTATATGGGTAACTGCCGAGGTCCTTCTCGTACTAAGACTGCGCTTATTGACTCGTCCGAGGCGGCGAGGTATAAGGAAAGAACTTCGCTTTCTCTTGGGACGGACAATGTGGGCAAGTTGTCGAGATACCTTCTCAAATTCTCGAAGGCTAACTTGTGCTCGTCGTTCCATTCGAAGTTCGGGGCCTTCTTTAAGACTTTGAAGAATGGGAGTTGCTTCTCGGCTGCTTTAGATAGGAATCGGCTGAGTGCGGCCAGGCAGCCCGTTAACCTGTGTACGTCGTGGATTGACTTCGGCACTTGCATCTCTTGGACGACCTTGACTTTTGCTGGATTGGCTTTTAATCCTTCGCGAGAGACCCAGCACCCTAGGAATTTTCCGGACTGGACCATGAAAGTACATTTTCCTGGGTTTAACTTCAGGTTCACCTCGCGAAGTAGTTTGAAGACGACCTGGAGGTCGTATAAGCTAGTGTTGACTTTTTTACTTTTGACGACGATGTCGTCGACGTATACTTCAACAATCTGGCCGATGTGAAGTTCGAATATCTTGTCAACCATCCTTTGATATGTGGCTCCAGCGTTTTTGAGTCCGAAGGGCATTTTCTTGTAAGCGAAAATGCCGAAGTCTGTAACGAAGGCTGTCTTCGGAGCGTCCTCGGTACTCATAAGGACTTGGTGATAGCCTTTGTACAGGTCGAGGAAACTAAACACCTCGTGACCGACGAGGGCTTCCACTTTCTTGTCGATGTTGGGGAGGGGGTAACAATCTTTAGGGCAGTGTTTGTTGAGGTCGGTATAATCAATACACATGCGCCATCCCCCTCCTTGCTTCTTTACCATTACGGGGTTAGCTAACCACGTCGGATATTTTACCTCGAATAAAATATCGGCTTGCTGTAGTTGGCGTACCTCGTCGTGTATCACCTGATTTCTCTCGGCAGCAAAAGCTCGTTGCTTTTGCCGAACTGGTTTTACCTCGGGATCGATGTTGAGGTGATGGGTGATGACACTTGGTGACACCCCGGTCATATCTAGAGGTGACCAGGCAAAAATATCTCTGAACTCCCGAAGTAGTTGTATAACTTGACCTCGGAGTTCGGTTCCCCCGACGAAACCGACCTTGACGACCTTGGATGCGTCGTTTTCGTATAGTACGACGTCTTCTAGAGGTTCTGCCGCGGACGAGGTCGACTTCGTCACTTCGGGGTTCTGTAATTGTTATGCTTGGGGATGTTGCACACCAGAACCTCGGAGTGCGACCTGCATGCACTCCTTGGCCTGTGTTTGATTACCCCGAAGCGTGATAACCCCGTTCCTTGAAGGGATTTTGATTGTCAAGTGGTAGGCCGAGCAGACTGCTCTCGTCGCTATCAGCCAATCTCTTCCTAAGATAATGTTGTAAGGAGAGTTGGCTTTGACGACGAAGAAGTGGATTATCTTTGTAGTAGATAATGGGCTTCGTCCTACCGTCACGGGGAGCGAGATCGTTCCGTTTGTCGAGGTCTCCCCTTGTGTGAAGTTTTTTAACGGGACGGGTGCTGGTTTTAGGCGTGCTTCTTCGATGTCAAGTTTGCCGAAGCAGCTCTTGAAAAGTACGCTTACCGAGGCTCCACTATCGATGAATACTCGGTGCACTAATTTATTGGCCACCACGGCTTCGATAATGGTGGCATCTTGATGAGGCGAGGCGTGAGGGACGGGGTCATCACTAGAGAAGGTGATGACCTCGTCCTTTTTGAACCTCTTGTGAGAGGGTTCTTTCGATGGTTGGTTCCGAGCCTCGGTTTTCAGTGAGGACCTCGTCGAACCTTGCGGCAGCCCGATGATGGCGGCGATGACTCCATCGTACTGAGGCTGATCTTCGTCCTCGTCCTCGTCATCATGCTTCGGTTTCTTATCGTGGTGGGGTTTGCAGTTTTCCCCCCTATTTCTACTTCGCTTGTTTCTGCTCCGAGATCAGGTCTCCTGCTGAGTTCGACCTCGGTATTTTCCAAGAGTGCCATCTCGCACTAGGTGGTCGATTTCCGAGGCGAGGTTTCGGCACTCCTCGGTGTCATGGCCGTGGTTCTCATGGAACTCGCAGTACTTGTCCCTTGGTCGTCTCTTTGATCCAGTTCGGGACAAAGGTGGAGGCTTTGAGAACAAGTTCGCATGGAGCTCGTAGATTTCTGCCCGAGGCTTGCTCAGCGGAGCGAACCGATCTTGTTCTTGACTTGGTCGAGGTCCGAGGCGAGACGCTAGTGGACCTCGTTGGATTCTCTCAAGGGCACCTCGTCGGGTTGGCCCGTGATCGGTTCGTTCTTCCCTCCTTTTCTTTTCTTGACCTTCAGGTCGGTCAATAGCCCGCTTCTTCCTATCGGCCTCATCCGCTTCGGCGAATGTATCCACAATTCTCCATAATTGTTTGGAGGTTTGGGGGCGCTCTTTTACGAGCTCCCTAAAGAGGGTGCCGGAGTGGATGGCATTTTGGAATGTCGAGATGAGGACGTCGTCAGAGAGGCGATCGACCTTGAGGCTTTCATTGTAAAATCTAGCCAAAAAGTCGCTGATTGATTCTCCTCGTCCTTGTCTCAAGGTAAGAAGTTGAGCCGAACTCATTTTTGCTTCGGCTTTCTGGAAGAAGCGCCTTTCGAAGGCATCCAGCAGGTCGGCATACGACCCTATGCTGCAGCGCGGTAGGTTGTCGAACCACTTTCGTGCATTGTCCACCAATAGTTCGGGGAAGACTTTGCACATATAGACGTCCTCGGCTAAACCCTGGTTCAGCATGTTGTATTGGTACTGCGACAAAAAGTTGCTCGGGTCACAGGAACCATTGTAGGGTTTGATAGGTGGAACTCTATATGTTGATGGGAGCGGAGTATAGAGAATTTTGTTGGTAAAGGGAGTAGCGATTCGGCTGTAAATAGTGAATCTTCCCTCTCTGTGGTCGTCCTCATCACGTCGAAAATGGTCGACGTTTCGACGAGGTGGTGTCCTCTCTCTTCGGTACTCTTCGTCACGTCGGGAAGGGACGACGTTTTGACGAGGAGAAGTTGAACCTCGCCGAGGTGAGGCAATGTTTTCTCGGCGATCAGGCTGTCTCCTGGGGACCTCATCATTTCTTCCCTCGACAATCTGGTTCGAGGGACGAGGTTGTTGTCGTGATGGTCCCGCTCTATCTTCCTCGTTCAGGTCCTGTTGCCGATGCTGTTCGGCAAATTTGAGGAAATCTTGTTCGTGAAGGTCTAGGTACGCTTTGAGCGCATCTCCGAGCTGAGGTTGGAGCGAGGCGTTTCCTCGTTGGTTATCTTGATTTAGCCCTCCGCTATTGATAGAATCGTGAGATCGGTTCGAGTGAACGTCCTCCACATGGCCTTCCGGAGTTCGGCGACGGAGTACGTGCTGTCTATTAGGTTGTACCCGACGTACATCCCCTTCGTTGGTAGAGGTACGAGGTGGGTCGGCGGGTGCGGGAGGCAGCTCGGCTTGGTTCTGCTTTCCTTTAGCAGCAGCAGTTATGGCAGTAGAGCGGGTAGATCTAACCATCTTGTTCTCACTTCGGAAAATCTGGATCGAACTCACAAAATTTATATCGGTTCCCACAGACGGCGCCAGTGATCGATCTTAATTTTCGAGGTGAGATTTATACGAGGTGCAGAAAGTAATAACGCGGGATTTACGTGGTTCGACTTTTAATGAAGTCTACGTCCACGGAGAGGAGAGCTGATGTATTTATGACTTGAAAATAGCAATTACAGATTCTGTCCTTTAATCTAGCTTTGAGAGCCTATTTATAGACAACTTAGAGGCGGTTATACCAAGTGGGCTGAGGTGCTGGGCTTATGGGCCGAGCTGCTCTTGGGCCGAGGTGCTACTGGGCCGAGCTGCTCTTGGGCCGAGGTACCAATAATGGGCTTCTACTGGGCCTTGTTTGGTGGGCCATATCCTATCAATACATTAGTTGACGCAAACAAAGAATTAGCAATTTAATTAGTAGGTAAACCCCAATTGAAATTTTGCCTCAGCGGATTAAAAAGGAACTCGTTCAATCCTATGTACGTTGTCATTAGAAAACTATTAGCTTAGCTAGCTTGAAATCAATTTAATTGTCATGACTTCTATACTTTTACACTTATTAATAAAAAAAATATTTATATCCAAATTAACCTTGCATAATTATACCAATTCATCTTTAATTAAGATATGGTGGGGAAAGGGAAAAATTCATGCCTCAACAATATTAAGGTGCGTGTAAATAAAATGGGCTTTGCGTAATTAATGAAATTGAACATTAATTAAGGTCAGAATTCAAAATTGACACATCTCTACATTATAACGACATTTAAATTACAAAAGTTTAAAAGTGTATAAAGATAATTAAAGAGGATATGAAGGAGTATAATGTGATAAAAACATAATCATTTATGCTTGGACTAAATTACTCTTCATCAAAACAATTTGGATCCTAGAAAACTAAAAATTAATAATGACATTTATAGAGAACATTGATCTAATGAAACAAATAATGGATATAAATTAAATACATATATAAAAGATATATTATTTGTTCAGCTTATATATTCATCCAATCAAACAGTAAACTGATCAGGCAACTATTTCTGATTTTATCATCGGACTTAACAACAATGTACAAAATTGAGGGTTGACTTCTTCAATCATGATATATTTATAATATTAAATCATCATATTGTTGGGAATTAAAAAAAATTCAGTCGCCAAAAGCACAGACCATAAAAGGAAAGAAGGCACATTGAAATAGTCGAAGCACAGTGGTATTATCATTACAAGGTGGTCAAAACAGCACATTTCGCGGTTGCTAAGGTTTATTTATGTCTCAACTTACAAGCAGCTGGAAATATATAGTCTCAAATTTAAATAATGTATATGTATATTATTTGCACTACAATCATTATTAATTTAGGTTTTGTATTTTGTACTACTTCTCAACTGTCCTGAATTATTTAATTGTTATTAACTAAGTAGGCTCTACATTGCATTGAATTCTCAGTCATGGTTTGAGTGACAACCAGCAAACCTGTTTATTACTCCTATATATATATATATTGTACGAATTATGAGTTATATATATTAACTAAGCGAATTTTCTGAAAATAAAATAAATTACATACATGATACATTTTAATAAGAAAAAGAAAATTTAAGAGAGCGTGTATAAATATATATACGAGCAGTAAATCGTACTTTCTCCGTCCACAAAAAGTGTACTCTTATTTATCTATTTAAGTTTGTTCATAAAAATTGTGCTTCCCCTGTCACATTATTCATGGTAAAAAAATTCAATAAAACACTCACAATTTTAGTCAAATAGAGCCATGAATAGTGAGACAGATGGAGTACTATTTTCATAAATATTGTATCACAAAACGCTCGCTACTAAAATATATTTTACAATATTTTTTTTTAATTTATATCGACTCTTTTATAACATACGTTTCGTGATTTGAAATAAAGGTAAATATATTATATACATAAATTTAGTATATAGTGTGTGTTTATATAGTATAGGGCATGGGTGGTAAATTAAGATTGTTGAATAAATACAAAATAACATACTATTTTATTTTATTAATTAAATTAAGATTCGTTGCCACGCAAACAGTTTATTGGATGCCCTGGAGGGAGAGAAACTGATGTATTAGAATAATAATGTTAAGAGTTGCGCAATGAGGTTTGAGGATTGAGCACTGCCAATTAATAAATCTCATAGAATTTGGTAAAGAAATTTCAGAATAATTGTTAGGAACTTTGCAATATGTCAATGATTAATAGACCATGTGCGGCCTTTTATTCAAGGGATCCACTATCTTTTAATTTTCTAATTTAGACAACCAAAATCCATACCTGAAAATTCCAATAATACTAATCATAAAATGTTACAAAAGTCCAACTCCCCAAATCCATACCTGAAAATTTCTACTTTTGCTTTTGGTATGTGTTATTCATGAAATGAATTATCAAGAACTCAAAGATTGAATATTATGTATTTATATATACAAGTATTTTCATAACTTGTCTAATCCGGAATTGTATTCGCATTAACTACTGTACTCCATAACATTTAAATTGAAATTTTAAAACTGAAAACTGAAAAGATTAATCAATAATAATAATGAGTTCATTGTCCGATCCAAATGGAAGTTAATGTGAAAAATATTGTTAGTGGCACTAAAACCTATCAAGAGATGCACATACAACAAATCTCTAGTGTCCAAATCATACAGCTTTGCCAGTGTTGTCCAAAATTTATTCTGGTCCATCCAAAGCTCCATCAAATCTCACGAATATACTTTATTTTCTCAAAATTTGAGCAATACATGTAACTTAATTACATGCAATTTATTATTAATATTTTTTTATGGATGTTAGATATTGTAATTTACCTACATAGGACACCTGCAATTTTGGTGGATTTAGATTCACACGCGTTTAGCAAACTAGGTTACCTAAAAAAGAAAACACAACCAACCTCTATCTCTCTTTGCCTCAAATTTTCTAGTTGACCTGCGGAATTAGTCAAATACTCTAAGGAAAACGTCTAATTTGTTTATGTCATTTGGTTATAAAGTTAAATAAAACTCACACAAGCTTTTACAAACATAATTACAAAATCTGTGGATATACGTATATTTTGACAAGCGACTTAGTAAGAGCATACTAACAAAAGCCAAACAATATATAATTTCATTTGAAAAAAAGAAGAATGATGGAAGTTCATGCCCAATTCAACATGCCAGGATTCTTGGGTTCTAAGAGGTCCGAATAGTATATATAGAAGAATCTTTCATTAATAAAATAAATATTTGTACATAAGGATGAGTTCGAACTCATTGTACTCTAATGCAATTGAGGTTGATACTCTTTTTACCATTTTCTTTAAGCAATTACTCGTTACTATTTTTTTTGTCTTTTCGCGTGAGAATTCATTTTTAGATTTTTTAAAGGGTAAAAGCTAAAATACTCAAATTAAAGTAAAAGATAAAAATTGTCTACTTAAAAATACAAAATAAAATTACTCATTTATATGAACATATGAGGAAATTGATCATGTGTTCATGTATTTTATTTCACAAAATAATTTGAATAACATGAGCATTGTTTAGTAGGTTTTTGGTTATATTTTAGTGTGTCGTTTTGTCGTGTTTTGTATGTTTGTCTTTTGGTTTCGTGTCGTTTTATTGTTCGTTTTATGTTGGTTCGTTTGTTTTATGATTTGGATGTAGGAGGTGGAAATGAGATGGAAATAGAGCTAGAAGTGATGCTTTATTCATCCCGTTGACGAAGCCGAGTGGAGCAGAAAGGACAGAGACGAGGACGAGAAGAGAAGCCAAAACGACGAGGCCCAAGTGGGGACCAGCGCCCGCTGAGGTGCCTCTGCAGAGATTTTCAGAAAGCAGGACCCAGCGACCGCTGGCCCTGCAGTGATTATGCACTAGAAGCACAAAGCCAGCGACCGCTGTCTGGCAGTTTCTAGTCTAGTTTTAAAACGTTATTTTGGGAGGGTGGACGTTTAGACTAAGACAAAAACATTTAGAAAATATTTTCTTTACTTGCTTTTAGTAGATAGGATTGGATATTTCAAGAGATTGAAGGATTTTCTTACCTTGCTTTGTGGATTTATAGTAAGTTAATCTTAATGGAGATTTCTATGGTTTCATTTTCATCTATGGTTGACTAAATACATCTCTAGGGTTATATTATCTTATTCTATGGTTTAATGCTTTGATTTGATCTTGAATGGTTGTTTGATTGGTGCTATATGAGTTTTGTATGCTTGATCATCATATGAACTCTTAGATATGAAATGAATTGTAATGAATTGTTTTATGTCTCAATTGTAATCAAACAACCAAACATATTAATCGGATTCGTAAAATAGGTAATTGTGTTTTAAATTGGTATTCATCTTAAGTGTGATCTATACATGTAAGTGATAGGCACAGGTTAGCTTTAAGAACACGTAAGTGATTAGCTAATCAACTTAGGAAAATCTAATTAGAAGCATGATTTGATCAAAGAAGCATTGAACCTAGATTTAAGATAATTGTCACCCTAGACCTTCGGTCTCTTGTTTATCTCGTTTACATTTTCATTAATTTAGTTATAATTCTTACCTCAAACTGATTTAGAGTGTTCTAGACTTGTTTATTTGATTATAGTACTTTAATCATTGCCCTGCATAGTCTTCCACGAGATTCGACATTCGGGTCGACTCTTTGCGTATTACAACTTCTTAGTATACATTTTTAGTCGAACAAAAAATTTAAATTTGTTTAGCCTAAAGTGTGTACTCTAAGTTCTCGCAAATTATACGAGGTCGATTGCATGTAGCAAGCTAACCCCGGTCGGATCTCGATGGAAAGCTTAACAGGGTTACTCTAATCCTAAGTGTTATTAAAACAAGAAAAATGGAAATCCTAAACATACTATGACCATAAGATGTAACAACAGTAAATAGAGATTAAAAACAACTAAACGAATACCAATGGATTGAAGCTTTAGGATCAGATGTTCAACTCCCATTTAATGTCTAATTGTTCATTCATACTCGATTAAGAACACGAGAGGTTGCTTAGCAAATTACTTTTGTATTAATACACTAAGTCGTGATCTTCATTTTCGTATACAGTTCACACCTCTAATAATTACTTAACCTCGTATAAACTATTATTCATACGTTTCCGATTAAGAATAATGTTGATTAACCTTATACCTTATATTTAAGCAAATGATCAATCTACTTAAACATGTACAGATGAATTCAATGGTGATCAAGCACTAAATTCCATACAAAACAAGTTAATCAACGGGCATACATCAAACAAACATCAAGTAAGAACATAAACATCCAATCCAAGTAAGGATCTAACTAAGCATCATATACAAGGTAGAATCACAAAAGGAAACTATAGAGAGGAAACTTACTACTTGAAAAGTAAGAATCCAATGTTGGAATCCACTTCAATCCATCAGAATTCTTAAATCCTAAACTAAGAAAGCAATAAAAACTAAGTGTTTTAGAAGTTCTTTTTAAGTTACATAGGTAGTGAAAGAGAGAGCAAATGACGCCCAAAAGGATGATTTAAACACGCCTGCAACTGCCAGCCAGCGGTCGCTGGCCTTGACCTTCTGTTCCTCTGCGGCAGCACTCCCAGCGATCGCTGGCTGCACGGTCAGCTTTCTTGTGCTCGATTCCATCCCGTGCCATGCTTGTCTCGCCTCTTCCTCGTTCGGCTATGCTCCAACGACCTCGTCCGCACTAATCCTAGCCCAAATAATCATTTTTCACTTCATCCTACAACAAACATAACCAAACAAGAAGCAGCGTAAAAACGAACTAAAATCAATACGAAAAACATAAAAACTAAGACCTAGAGATGACAACATAACGAGCTAAAACGCAACAAAAACACACTAAACAAGCATATGATGAAATTCCTTATGTTATCATGTAAAAGAGTGTTTTTTATCTTTTATTTTTAAGTGAGTATTTTTATCTCTATTTTATAAAAATAAGTAATTTTATCTATTATCCATTTTTTAATTTCGTAGTGACACTACAAGAAAAATGACATTTAGTGACGAAAGTATTAATAAAGGGAGATATGCCCTCACTAATTGTAAAAAAATAGTTGTAGTGATAATAAAATTTATAGTTAAAAGTTTAAATTACATCACTAATAACTTTTAGTAATAAAATTTATTGTCCGTTATCACATCTCGTTATTGTTTCTTTAGTTAAATGTCAATAATGATATTATAATAGTAATTACTCTCATTAAATGTATGTTATCTCATTATTGTTTCTTTAGTTAAATGTCAATAATGATATTATAATAGTAATTACTCTCATTAAATGTATGTTTTCTTGTAACGTGAGATGTATAGTTTGGCTTGGTATTTTATTCTTATGGTATTTTATTCTTAGCAAATAAATCTCCCTTCTCATACAAATACGTATATTATATCCATCCATATCATCAACCATCAAATTTTTGGAAAAAAAATACTATACCAAAACAATTCATCATTTTTGAATTAATAAGTATATAAAATTTTAAAAAATTGCGCAATGAACAACAATCTACCAATTTTAAGGTTGTTTAAAGTCACTTTTAGTTGTAGACTTGTAGTAAGGGGACACACGGTCTAGAGCAAGTCAATGGACGCTGTCATAGGAACCAAGCCTTTCCCAAAACTATGAAAGACCAAATCACCCATGGTTAGCCTCATATAATCTCGTCATCATAAGGGCATTTTAGTCCAAACAGACAGTATATTCCCTAACGTTAGAAGCTTTATAAACTCTGTGTTGGAAGTGAGATACAAGACAGAGAAAACGGCTTTCATTGTAATATTGACAACTGCAGCACATTCACCACTGAAGGCCTATTATACCGAAACACGCACTACACATACTCGTATATATCTCCCTGTCCTTTTTCCCATTTATTCCCTTTTCTTTAAATTTAATTTATTTGGGTAATTCATAAAGTAGCCTTTTTAATAAAATTTTCCTTATTCGATATAAAAATAATTTGAAGGGTCTGGAAATTACGTTAGGGTCATTTGTTGCATCCCTTTCCTTGCGTTTCTGCGGCCGGAGGGAGATCTCATTTGGGTCTGCATTTCTTGATCTTGAGATTAAGAGGGTGATAGTTTGGTTGCCTTTAGAGAGAGGAAGGAGATATAGAGAGATGAGCGGTGTATCAAGAATTTGGGAGAAAGTGAATATGTTGGCTGAAGGAGGATCTCGGAATTGCTCCAAGAAATCTGATGATATATGCGGCGATGCCTGTGGTGAGGTAAAAAATTCATCTTTTTTTTCTTTTCCGATATTTATTTTATTGCCTTTTGCTAATGTATCTCGTACAATAGGTGTGGGTTTTTTCTCTCCCCCTTCAAAATTCTTGAATGTGTTGTTTTAGTTTTCGTTTTGCTGGGGATTTTGGTTTACTTTCGATTCTGTCTGTTCTTTTTCCTCTCCTAAACCAGAATAATTGATGTGTAATCAATGGAAATATTTTGGTTTTTGGTGTTGGGAGGAGCATTATGATTCATTTTGATTGGATTTCTTTGAAAACGAAATTTTGTGTCTTTTTTTTGCGGGATTGGGGCAATTTCTCCCATTATAAGATTTATCTTATCTTTTGGATGGATCAGCGTAAATAAATTTTAAGATCCTGTGACTTTTCGTTTGAACTCTTTGAATGCGACCCTTTTCTGGTTTGTATACTGTTATACTGCATTTGATTAGAGTGGGATCTAGAAAAAATGTCCTTTTCTCAATTTATAATTTGGCTCCCGTGCTTTAATTTCAATTGTATTTGTTCTATGCCTTTTGCAGGTTATTATGTTGATTCATGATTTTCATTAATTTATTCAAAAAAAACTAGCTATTTGAAACTCCTCATGTTCAAGGGAAAGTCATATGTTGCTTCAATTGTATATTCCAATCTCTTTGCACAACACAATGTAGAAATCTTGCTGTGGAAGTTCTGTATATGTGGGTTAGAGTTCGTGCCGAAAATATATGCTTATTGCAGTTTTCCCAATACGTTAAATTGCAGGAGTCTGGAAGAGCTCTGAGTATGGCTAGATTAAGGTGCATTCTACGTGGGCTCGATTTCAAAGCGTTGCTGTTTCTCTTCTTGTTGATCCCAACATGTGTTTTTATCATATACGTGCACGGACAGAAGATTACGTACTTTCTAAGACCGTTATGGGAGTCTCCACCGAAGCCTTTCCACGAGTTATCTCACTACTATCACGAGAATGTTTCTATGGAGAATCTGTGCAAACTTCATGGCTGGGGAATCCGTGAGTACCCTAGACGTGTTTATGATGCAGTGCTGTTCAGTAACGAGGTAGACATCCTCAAGATACGGTGGAAGGAATTGTATCCATATGTGACAGAATTTGTCCTTCTCGAGTCGAACTCAACCTTCACCGGCCTTCCAAAGCCGTACCTCTTCTCAACTGTTCTTGATCAGTTCAAATTTGTCGAGCCTCGTTTAACTTATAACCAAGTCCCCGGGAGATTCAAGAGAGGGGAGAACCCCTTTGTTGAAGAAGCCTATCAGAGGTACGCGTTGGACTATCTTCTCAAACAAGCTGGGATTCAAGATGATGACTTGCTGATAATGTCGGACGTTGATGAGATCCCAAGTAGGCACACAATTAATCTCTTGAGGTGGTGTGATGAAATACCCCCTATCCTTCATCTCCGGCTCAAGAACTATCTGTACTCGTTCGAGTTTCTCCTTGATAGCAACAGCTGGAGGGCGTCCGTTCACGTATACCAGTCGGGGAAGACGAGATACGCTCACTACCGACAGTCAGATGAAATCTTGGCTGATGCAGGGTGGCATTGTAGCTTCTGCTTCCGGCGTATCAGTGAGTTCATATTCAAGATGAAAGCGTACAGCCATGTGGATCGAGTGCGGTTTTCTCACTTCCTCAGTCCTAAAAGAATCCAGAAGGTGATCTGCAAAGGTGCTGATTTGTTCGATATGCTGCCTGAAGAGTATACATTCAAGGAAATAATTGGGAAAATGGGGCCGATCCCACACTCCTATTCTGCTGTTCATCTCCCCGCGTACCTTTTGGAGGCGGCTGATCAATTCAAATTCCTTCTACCTGGGAATTGCATAAGAGAACGAGAGAGTGGCTGAGCTACACAAATGGGGCTGCGTGTATTTTCTTTTGTACAGACGGAAGCTTCAGCTCGACTCCCGGGTAAGGGTGTCCTCCTTTAACCTATTCAATGGCTGCAGTGTGTTGTTTTTATAACCATGCTACATGTTCAGCCTACTTAAATCATTCTTGCCTTCGAGCTTTTGAGGAAACAACAAAAAAATGGACATATATCGGATTCTAGATTGAGGTTTGTATATAATCTTTCTTAGAGTTGGTTTTCTTGCAAACTGATAGCATCGTTGCACCAAGTGCGAAAAAGCGGGCTCTGCTAGGAACTATTTAAGGTGATCCACAATACATTACAAGCACGCTGTGATTGTTGCATTATAAGCCCCCCTTGAACGAGGGGTTTGGTTCGTAATCGTTTGTGGCCTTTTCTTGTCTTAGGAAAAATTTTGGTGTGGACTAATATATATTCATCTGCAGATTGTGAGTGATGTATTTCTTCATTTTGAATCTTTCGAAACTGTTATGAATTCTAATGGAGATGATTAAGATCTTGAACTGAGTCCATCTTGTTACATTGTTGGAATTTCTTTCTCGTTTACCTCAAGTATTACAGCTAAGTTTTGTCTGAAGCCGAGTATTCTTAGCTTTAGGAAACAATGTTTGGTGATTGATAGCTGGTTTCTTGTTTCCTTACTTGGAGTATTGTAAATGCTGATTAAGTAAGAATTTTTGAATGAAACAATTAAAAAAAGAAAAGAAATAGTCAAATAAAAGAAAGAATCTGATACCCTCAATAATATATGATGGTTTTTGGCATTGTTCAATTCAAGGTTGGCAGGTTCGAATATATTTTTCAAGAAAATATATAATAATTTACTTCCTCCACTGATGTGCAGCTCATTACATCTTTGCTTTATTCAACAGTTGCATTATAATTTAAAATCTTTGTGTTTCATCTTTTATTCTTGTATTACTTGCAATCTTCGTTTGTAGATCAATGGGAGATCGTCATTGGAGGTTCACGTGTTTATGAATTCGGGAATCGTGTTTATCGATACTCGTCTCGACTGCTATTCATATATCATTCAGAAAACTTTGGGCAGAAATCAATCAATAAGAGCTTCTTAATCAAGACCAATGTTAAACCTTAGGAAGTTATGATCTTACGTTTGTCCATATTGGAATCGACAGTAAAAATCAACAATCAAGACTCCATCTTCATCATGTCGAAGTGCAAGATTCTTCCCAAAGCTGTAAGAATTTGCGAAAAAAGAATCGAATTTCACAAATTTAAAACATAAAATATAAATGGGTATCAGATGCATCCCCATCACTAAAAGAACCATGCTCAAGTAGTAGCAGGTGCAGACACCAAGAACACCCAAATCAATGCAGACATGCCGACCACCGTGGCAACAAGGAAGATCACTACGCCATAGTCAAAGAGGACAACATTTACAGAGACAAATACAGCTACAACAAGGGCTCAGCCATGCAGATGATGAAGCTCTACCATTGCCCGCCAAAACACGGCTACAGCGAGAGCCATGTGCACACCTATGAAGGCTACAACAACCACGGCAAGATTCAAGAATGGCCACATGGCACAGTCTTTGGAGATGAGGTACGAGGAAGAAAGGAGGCAGGAGAGCTGGGGGGCATCAAGAATGAACATCATGCATCACTACCATGATGAGAGGATGAAGCATGGTGGATATAGGGTTCCTGAGCAGAAACCTTATTATGGTCCGCACAGAGAGGGGAATTTTATGAGCCTTGGTGGTGGATATGGGGTTCATGATCAGGGGCATTATGGTCATCACATAGAGGGGAAGAAGATGAACCATGGTGGTGGATATGGGGTTCATCAGGGGCACTATAGTCAGTATCCCGAGGAGAGGATGAAGAAGGCTTCTGTGTGGGAATTCAAGAGCATCGTAGACTGAAAATTGCAATGAATAATGATGTTTGTCTTGATATATGAATCTATGATGATTTGATGAATCAATAAAGCTTAACCCTATTATGTGCACTCTTTAAACGTGTCCCAAAACACTCATGTTATTACAGAGAAAGAGAAATGATGGTTTATATGCAGATTAATTAGCTTGTTAAGTTAAAAATATATCTTATGCAATTTAAAAGTCATAGGACTGTGTAATTTTTATACTAACATATGGTAGTTTCATGCAATTTTCTCATCTGTTATTTAAAAACTAAAAACACACACACCCATTGAGGATGGGGGCTATTGCTAAAGTATGTGAACTTACAATCGAAGGTCACTAGTAATTAATAATCTTTACCAATATCAAATGTATACATTGTAAAAAAAAATGTAACTGGACATAATTTTGTGATCCAAACATGTCATGTTGTTAAGGTACAATGTTGTCGATAGAATTGCGATAATCTCTGTCCGCATTAGCCATCCGCGCTTTGAACATTGCCCACTCCCTACTACACCTTAGTCTCACCTAAGCCAACACAAGTCCAAATTATATTTAAAATTAAAACCAAACTCGAATATATTTCACTAAACGAGCCATGATATGAAACACAATTATTCAATAGAAGATCGAAAAGAGAAAGAATGCATACCCCTTTCCATGGTGTCTTGCCATCAGGTGACTCACCCTGCATTGATGATACCATCAACCAAGAAAGGCAAAAGTTAGCTAGATAGAACGAAATACTCCATCTACTTTTATTTTCTAAGCTATTGTTCATCACATTTAATTTACCTGGCTTCCTAATGAAGGAACAATTTGATGAACAATCCATTGCTGGTCAACAACTCCAATTTTTTCATGAGCAGGCTATCATGATCAAAGCATCATCATCATCAGAACAATCAGAGTATTTTTGCAGTATTTCAAAGATTCTGACTTGAAACTTTACCTCAACACATTTTTGGAGTGCAAAGTCCAGACCCCACCCGTGGACTAAATCATTCTGAATAAGCGTTTTGTCATAAGAAAAACGCGGTCACCGTTATGGCCTAATCACATTGAGCAGCGGAGACATACCTGAATCAGATGCCACACGCAGCGCCAAGCATCTCTAGAGAACACAGGAGCCATAATCTCCACAAAACTATGTTAACAAAGGGGTGGATTTTAGCTCAGAGTTTGAGTTGCAGGCAAAGAAACGAAGTAGGGCTCGTTGAGAAATAAAAGAGAGGTCCTTACGCTGCACAAGGAGGCAAATGTGGATCGGGACATAAGCCCGGCTTCTCCTGTGTGTCCCTACATTCAAAAGAAAGGGTGAGTAAAGTGGAGCTTCTTCAAGCTTAAATGATTTTCCTGCATAGAACAAATGTCATGTATACTTGTGAATCTCGCTGTGGTCGAGCCTTTTTGTCATCTGCCACGGCATACTCTTGGTAGGTTCTAGACCTGGCTGTGAAATCTCTAGGCCATGTTTCCTCACAAGTTTAATATATCTGAAAATTTTCGAGAAATAGAGGGAGTTGTGTTGAGCAGAGTTGTTTTAGCCTTGTGAAAACAACTTATTTAGGCTTACTCTTCTGCATCAAAGTGCTCAACTCCGAGGTCTTCATCCCATATGAAAATGTAGTCGTAGGATGCAACGATATCCGGGTGCAGAAACCTCTTCGCATACCACCTTTTTACAAGGCATCCATAGATCAAATGTAAGCTTCACCAAAATCAAACAACCAGTACTATCTACAGAGTTTGGCCTTTACCATTTTGTCTGTTTTCTTGCACTTATGTGAATGGCGCGTTTAGACCACTCGAATTCGTCCCATTCTGTCGTTATGCCATCGTAATGAAACAGAAGGATGGTGAAATTTTCTGAAAACTGAAGCAACAACACAAACAGTGAATGAGTGAGTGAGTGAGTGAGAGACAGAGAGAGAGGGATTATTAATGGGAATGAGGCTAAAAATCAACCTTTTTAACTGCCTTATCAATGTTATTCCTCTGCTTATAACCAACTGTAAAAGTCACTAGATACTTTGGTTTTATGGGCAAGTCCTGTAGTGTCATAATTTAACATGAAACATGAGTTCATACATCCAGATATAAGATGATCATTACAGGAAAATAACCAAAAAGAAAAGAATAAGAACAAAACTAATAAAGAACTTATGTTTACCTCTTTAGGGAGCCCCCACAATCTTCGCTGATAGAGGTCCGACTCTGAAACCACAATACCCGGTGGCAAGCTTTCCGCGCCTCTTGGATTTGAAGTCACCCAAATCTGAACCAGAACCAAATAAACTATCTTACTACATTCCTCAAGGCAAAAGAGAAATGTAAGCAGCATTTTAGGCAATCAAAACACCTTTGAAATCTGATGATTTCCACCAGATATGTTTCTGATGTTCTCTGAGGCGGAAGCATTGATGTTTCCCCCAATGATTGCAGAACCTTCTAGAACAATAGACGTCGCACTTATCTGAGAAAGAATCAATCAAGAAAGCAACAGAACCAACTCAAAGGCATCTAGGACAGAAACAGTCTGTTTTCTTTACCTTAATTGATGGAAGTTTGGGAATCAACATTCCCAAGAAGAAGCCAAGCATGATCCCAATACTAACACTGATCAGAAACTTGATGTTTTCTATTGGTTTCTTAACCATTGTGCTGAGACAAACCACACCAAAGAAGTAAGAAAGTCATCATTCCTTGGAAACTGTTAAAGGAATGCATGCTCAAGATTCATCAACAAAAACCAACCTTTGTCCCATATATCCCTTGCTATTACCCTTCACCCCCTCCATGTTCACGACTATAATGGCTGCAACGCCTGACCCGCTTCAACTATGAGAGAATAAGTACATGATGTATCACAAATTACATTAAGATATATCATATATGGAGAAAAACAGTAAAGAAGAAAAGGTGATGATTACCAAGAGAGACTGTCAAGATTCAAGAGATTCTATTGTATTTGCTCTATAAGAGAAACCATGTTTAAAAAATGAGAACCAATTGAATCTATATATTCTAAAATGAAATCCCTTCAAAAATGAGCAAAGTTGTTCAATAAATAAACTGATTTCAATGAGAAAATAAGCATGTCAAAATCTCTAGTACCATTAGAAGCAAGCAACCTTCCATGTGCAACTCTTTGACTATCGCAGAGGCTTATATTACCAAAAAGATGCATTTCTTTAGTCATAAATGAATTCAATTTTTTTCTTGGGTGCCCATTAAAACAGCTCCCCAAATCAAAAGGTTGCTTCTTTAAACCTTCACCTCAAGAACTCCAAGTCAAAACATGTGTGAGAGAACAAGCAAATTAACAACTGGGCTTCCTTAAATTCAAAGGTTCAAAAAATCAAAACCTATGGCTTTAAAGCACATTAATGTAGCCCAAAGTAATAAAGAAAGAATGTTATATGGGAAAAAAGAATCCCAAAAGATTTGACTTTTGGTTGCTGATAAAAAAATAAACGGGAAAAAGTTTTTGAATACCTAAAGAAAAGTGAGTATGGAGCATCAAAAGTATCTTCGTTGAACTAAACCATAAAAAAACAATGAGTAAAAGAGAGTGAAAGAAAGAGTTCTTATTTTTTTCTTTTAAACATTTCCTAGTATTAATTACTGGTTGATGTCTAAAAGCTGAAGCCTTCAAGCCAGTTTTTCAGACATACAGTGGTAAGAATGAAGGGCTTGTCTTTCATTCTGTCTCATGCATGCCATCAACTATTTGTAAGAAGTTCATATTTGCAATTGTTTTAACATTTATCAACGTAAATTGTCTTCTTTTGCATATAATATATTAATAGCAGTATTTGGAAAAGATACTTAACATATTATTTTTAAATTCATTTCAACCCAATAACATAAAGATCGAATCTTAAGATATAAACCTCACATTCAGTGCTCGAATTTGCAGTCATGTACAAACATCCATAAAACAAGGCCAAATCACAAGAATAATCAAGATTTGATCAACTTCAAGTCTCCAACATAGAGATACTACACATTTAAATTCATTTCAACCCAATAATATAAAGATCGAATCTTTAATACATAACTTTCACATTCGAAGTTTGAATTGCAAGTTATTTACAAAAGAAATTATAACCACCATACAACAAGCCAAATTAAAAGAATTAATCATCAAAATTTCATTAGCTATGATCTTCTTCATAATCCTGATCAAGAATGCTGCATAAATGGATTATAGTAGTATTTGAACTGTATAAGCAGAAAAATCCAATTCATTTTGGCCAAGTAACATAATTCCAAGCTTAATAATTTCCACCACTTATGTACAAAAAACGGCACATTTAATTACAAGAAGAATAAAAAAATTGTCTGAATACCAACTTCAAAACTCTAGCCTCAAATCAGATAAAGCAACAGAACTAGGTTCCTCCTCTCTGTCCTCTTCAAGAACAACATAATCATACCTCTCACTAGGGCAGAACATCGAGTACACAACACTGTAAAATATAAGCTCGATGGCAAGCTCCAAGGCAATGCTCAAACACCACATACTGTAGCTAGTGATAGTCCTAAGCACGAACATGCCTAATCTTGTGAACACCACGTAGATACAAAGTGCTAGTGCAAAGCTCTCATAGGCCCTCTTGTATACCAGCTTCTTCGCCTCCTTCCCTTCAATCTTCGAGCTAACCACGACGTGCTCAATAGACGGGCTAACCGGCAGCGTCATGATCACGCAGCATAGGAAGTCGACGGCGTAGCAAGTCACCGTCCAAAACTGATAGCTGCTATCCGAGGGGCCCACCCCGTTGATTAGGACAAAGCAAGTGCTTGCAATAGCTTGGAGTAGAGCAGTGATCAAGATTGCCCTCTTGTGCACATTCTGCAGATTAGGCCTAAAGAGTGACCAACCAGCCCTAATTAGCATTATCACGTTGATAAATAATATATTTCTAGCAAAATAAAATACTAGCCACAAGAATTTCCAATAACGGGGGGAACCAGTGTGCCTGAGCCATTGTTGGCTGGTGGCATGGAATAGGAGTTCGAAGAATCTCAAGAAGAGCAAAAGGGCCATTAGGTCATGAATCTTTCTACCGAATTGTTTGTTCTTGTTGCAGTAGTATGACCACGTGAGGAGGAATACGAGGTACAAGAAGGAGAAGACAAAGAGGGTTGTGGGGAGATTAGCAAACTGTTCATCTATGTAGTCGGGATCGCCGTTAGGCTTAAGATTGTAGGTTAGGAGATTCAAGGTCAAGGAGATGGAGGAGTTCTTGGCGCAGTTTAGCAAGAAGATGAAGTACAAATCTGGGATGGTGACGAGGAGAGTAGTGTTGAAATGGTGGGGGCTTTGGTTGAATGTGAAGATGGGGAAAACAAAAGGGTTACCAATGATGCAGATGTCGTTGAGGAGGGCCTGCTCCATGGCTTGGCGTGCCGGAGAGGGACCGTAGAAGCAGCCCATGGAGGAGAGGTCGGAGGGATTGACGGAGGCGGAGATAGCGATGGAGGAGGCGGTGACGGAGATGTAACCGGGGGTGTTGAATCCGAAGTCCTGGAATAGAATCAAAGGGCGAGCATCAGATGTGATCTTGAAGGTCTGGATCTCTGATCTTGCTGAGTGACAAGTCATGAAGATGATGATGAGGAAGAGGAGAAAGAGAGGGAGAGAGAGAGGGAGAGGGAGATTTCGTTGCATGTTGGGTGCATGAAACGCGGTGGCGTCCGGCGGAGGGAGGTGGCGGAGGTGAGGTGGTCGATCGCTGCTGGTTTTTGTTTTGTATCATCAGTTTGAGAAAATTGAGAGCAGTAATCGATGTGGAACTAATTAGTTTTCGGGATACAGAAAATGCAACATCACCATTTCACCAACCAACTTATGAGTATTTTGCAATCACAACTTATGCTACCAAATTTATTAGTGTACTTAATATTTATTAAATTAAAATTTTATAATACAATACGTCAGAATTGATATTTATTTAAAAATAAAAAAATAGTTATTATATATTTTATATATATATATATATCAATTTTTAAAAATAATTAAAAGTAATAATATTAAAATATAATTATATACTATAATTGGGAGGAAAAGATTCTTAATAGTAAATACAAAAATAAAATTAAAATTAAAATTAAAATTAAATAATAAAATAAATATTGAAATTTCATTAGCATATAGGATATATTACCAAAGCTTATGCTTTAATTTACTTTGTTTTAAAGTTTGATGACAATTGCATAAGGAACATATGTTCGTTATTTATGTTGTGGTTATCCAATTTATTTTTAGAAAACAATAAGAATAAATGTAGGACTAGTGGGAAATAATAATATTTTCTAAGGGAATAAAACTTTTCGTATTAAAAATAAAAAATAGCATTGCTTGTTTCACAATTTGCGAAGCGATCAGCACACGACCTCTAACCCGTGTGTTAATCGGTAGTATTCAATTTTACATGAGACACACGACTCAATATGTAGAGTAGCTAAACTTATTTTAAACAGCTTATAAGCTATTGCAAGAGTTTATAAGTTTGAGAAAATAAGTTTGGGTAAAACTACTTATTTTGAAAGAGCTTATAAGTTTCAAAATTTTATTTTTGCAACTTATAACTTATGAGCTCTTTTAAGGAAAAAGCTTATAAGCTTAGCCAAACACCCCTAAGTCTATCACGACTCAATATGTACGAGTATGGCAATTGTGCAAGTCGGGTTAACATGTTATCGGGTTGATCCGATAATGATTTAATTTGTTATGGGCAAAGTCGAATTGGGCATGTTAAAATTCTCTTTAACACAAACTCGACTTGTTAAGTTCAAACTCGAACATGATACAGACCGACACGAGCACGAAAACTGAAATATGGAGATAGGGAAAAATAAAAGGCCTTAGAAAACAACATCCATCCATCCAAGAGTTCAACTCCAAACCACATGATCAAAAGTCAGAACTTGATCTGCTTAGGTACGTATGAAACATAAAGTAGAAGCAAGGAAACGAGGTGCTAATGTGGGAACCATTTACCAACACTCCGTATTTGATGATCAACATATATATGAGATAAACGGGGTGGATATTTCATATTTGGAAATTCATCGCAGCAGTTTCAACAATGCCTAAAAGTTCGAGATTCCTATTAACACATGATAAGATTCTTATTCTTCTTTATTTTTTCTTTTTTTTTAAAAAAAAAAATTGGATTACATTAACATTAAATTACATAACCTCGTCACGGAAGACTCATGTTTGGGCATTAATCTCACTATCACTAAGTCAACACACGCTGGCCTGATCAGCTACTTCTGTGAGTCACTCATCTTATTACAAGCAAACTTCAATGGAACGGGAGGGTCCGAAAATGAGCCACCAACGATTTGCTCGAAAATCCACCTATTTGCAGCCTCAGTGAAGTGTGTTCCGTCCCAACTGATCCTCACGGAAGGATTCTTGCAAGACTTAGCAAGAACCTTCTCTCTCCCATTCACAATCTTCTTACTCCCACATTTCACAAACCTATTATAGTTGTATTTTCCTCCATGACCACAGCAAGCAAGAAATGGATTCTCAAAGCCTGCCAATTTCATCACATAAGTCAACATCAAGTTCCTAATTCCTTGGCAGAAACAGTTAAAGAAACACCACACACTCACCTAGTTTCTTTGCTTGGGTAATGAGAGAATACTTAACCGCGTAGACATCCACATACGTGATTGCAGCTAGAGGAAGCTCCTTCCTCAGCTGCAAGATTACTTCTTTTAATCTGAGGTTGAAGTACTGTGAAACGTCATTGTATGGAGACGAACAACCGTGTTTATCAATCTGTGCAGCAGTAACGAAGAACCTATCCATAACATAAGGCAGACAACCAACGGGGCCCGTGTTGTGGATCCAGAATGTTCTTCCTCCTTGGCTGTAGAGGAGCTGTTCACAGCAGCATTTGTCATATGCCAAGATGCTTATAGCTCAACAATGGAAGCATCAATGTTGCTATGTTACCTTAATTACATTGGAGAATTGGCCTAACACATCAGGTACATAAGCCTTTACTTCTGCAGTGGACAAGTTGAGCTTGTAACCAGCAGTGAGATCGTTTTGCCCTATGTCGAACGTGTATAACGCTCGAGAGAAGTAGTCCTTCTCAGGCAACTGGTTCTTGAACAACCCTTTAATGAATATATGTAGTTAATATGCTGAAAATATAAACTCTTCAGTAAACACACTTCTCTCTCTCACACAGACACAGACACAGATAATACTCCCTTTACATACCTCTAAAAGAAACTGCTTCCATTTCAAAAAAAATGCCCACGGAAACATAGTAGTAATATGCAACAAGAAAAAGAAATGATCGGTGTCTTACTCACGCAGAATAAACAAGAATAAATGAATAAGATTACCTTTATTCCTCAAATTTTGAGATCTTGCGAGAAAATCGGAGAATTGAATGTGTTGAACATCGAGGGAAATGGGACTATACCCACTCTGCCAAATGGTTGTATTCTGACGCCTTATCGTCGACCCGGCCGTCGCAAAATTAGCTCCATTGCTAAAATTTGCACCAACTGAGTCCAGAAAAGCACTCACATAAGGTAACCCCAGATTCTCAGCTGCAACGATGAAAAAGCAGACGAATTAACCATCAGTCGCGTTAGTAAGAGAGATTGAGAACGGTTGAGAGAGAGACCTATGAAATCGATGAGTAGGCGGCCGTCGGAGTAGCGACCGGCGGGGGCATGGAAGAATGTGTCCCCATTGGGAGGCGGAGCTTGGCCGAATGCCGCTGAGAGGCCGCCGGTATCGGAATTGGAGTCGCCGAAGTTGAATATGGCGGGAAAATTGCACTTGCTGAGGCCGAGCGTTGAGGTTGGGAGAATTATGAGTGCAGTTATGAGTAGGGATTGTGATGTGAACAAGGCCTTAATAAACTCCATGGATTTTAATTTTACAGCAAATGAAGAAGGTAGTGTCAGATTTTGGTAAATAGGGAAAGGGGGGAATGTTGCATAATTGCATTTGCATTGCATATATAGATGCAAGAAAACGACAGATTCAGATTGTCTTTTTCTTAGGAGGGGGATTAAAATTTTGTTATGCTAATAATACTACTCACTAGTATCAAAACAGTTATTGAATTAGGCCTCAATTTGTCTTTTCTGGTGTCTTTGTCGGTCTATATGTGTGCATGTGAATCTATCATTAAAATATTAAGTATTTTATGTGGTTAATTAAAAAAAAAGTATTGTGGATGATTCAAACTAGTAATAAGAATACACTGTTTGTGTAATTTTTTAGGGTTATGATGCTATTTTTGCACATCTTAGTTTACCCACAATATATCACAGCAACAAAGATCTGGCAGACTGGTACTGATGTCTGAATTAGGGCTTGTCTTTGGTGATTTATTAAAAAAAAATATATGCTACATTTGATCATAGAGAGTAAAGAAGAGAATTGAACAAGAAGTGGGATAATGAAGCAAACCGAATGAGGAAAATACATTCAACAAAGAAACAGAAGGCCTAATCAATGCCATTCAACTCATAGCACAACTGAAGGGTGGGAAGATCTGATGCCATTCTTCAACTGCTTTCACTACACGCGGATCGAAATGAAACCGGAGGATCTGAAAAGAAACCTGTTGCGATCTGATCAAAAGTCCATTTGTTGGCGGCCTCTGTGAAGTGTATTCCATCCCAACTGATCAAAGATGATGGATCACTGCACGACTGCGCAAGAATGCTCCCACATTTAGCTCGACTGCTGTAGTTGTATTTCCCTCCATTGCCGCAGCAGACCAGAAACGAGTCATTGAATCCTAGCATTTCCATTACAAACCAAACGGGCTTAACATAAACGCGATAATCTCAAATGAACATACAAGAGAAGGGAAATTTACCTAGTTTCTTTGCTTGGCTGATGAGAGCATACTTGACTGAGTAGATATCAACATATGTGATTGCAGCAAGAGGGAGGTCCTTCCTCAGCTGCAACACTGCTTCGCGTAGTTTAAGGTTGAAATACTGTGAAAGCTCGTTGTATGGGATGAGACAACCATATGCATCAACCTCTGGTGTAGTAGCAGATTTTGAATGTACAATATATGTCAAACAACCTAACGGTGCTGTGTTGTGTATCCAGAATGATCTTCCTCCTAAGCTGTATACTTCCTGTCCAAAACAAGATCCACTGCTTATGCTCAAAGCTTAATTTTTCCAAAAGAAGTATGTGGTTTAATAAATGCTCATATTCCATACCTTAACCACATTGGAAAACTGTCCGATCATGTCAGGTACTTGTGACTTAATTTCCTCAAGGCTCAGTTTGAGACTTATACCTGAGGTGAGATCGTTCTGACCTATGTCGAACGTGTGCAGAGCCTGAGAGAAATAGTCCTTCTCCGGCATTAAGTTGTTGAAGAACCATCCTTTACAGTAATGAATCTAACATGAGACAAAACAAATCTCTATACATGAAAATTTTACAATAATGGCTAGCTAGAAACCTTTTTCTTTAAGAGCTTGTGATCTTGTCTTGAAATCTGAGTACTCGACGCCTTGCACGCCTAGGGATATGGGACTATAGCCTCCCTTGGAGAGGGATAAGTCTTGAGGCCTAATGGTTGCTGCATAACTTGCAAAGTTAGCTCCATGGCTGTAGTTTGAGCCCACAGAATCAAGATATGCACTGAGGTAAGGCAATCCCAAACTCTCAGCTGTAACGACAAAAGCAAGATCAGATCAGATCAGATTCTCGATATATAATCTCAAGAATCAAGAAAAGCACTGAGGTAAGGCAATGCCAGCTAGACTTTCAGTAGAAACAAAAGCAAGATCATATATAATGTTCAACATACAATTCTCAAGAATCAATAAAAGCACTGAGGTCAGGACTCTCAGCATGTAACAAAAGCATGCAAGACCAAAAATAAGTTTACTGCCAACATAAACATATAAAAATCAAGAATCAAGAAAATGTATAGTTTGTAACTTTGGATACCTATGAAGTCTATGATAAGGCGGCCATCGCTGAAACGGCCAGCAGGAGAATGGAAGAACGTGTTCCCATTGGGAGCAGGAGCTTGCCCGAATACTGCAGAGTAACTACCAGTGTCCGAATTTGAGTCCCCAAAGTTAAAGATGGCTGGAAAGTTGCAGCCATTTGATCCAAGAACAAATGAGTTTTGGACAAGTATTTGAGCCAGGATAAGCAGGAAATGCAAGGTAAAAACCTTAGAAAACTCCATGAGGTTATATTGTAGGCTACTTTGCGAGAAGATTTCGATAATGTGTGAAGATGACTGAATTAATATACTACTATATACAGAGTGGTTTTCAGTTATTCATATATGGTAGAGTTCGTGAGTCACGTTGACAAGGATTCTTTTTATCCTTATGATTTTTTATGGTGGTGGTGTCATGACCAACACCATGTTTTTTTTGCGTATAAAATACATCCACAACTCTTAAATATCACTGAATAATTGAGTGCTGAGATCCCTTTGTAATAGTAGCACTGCTTCACAACCGACAGTAATCATTGAAACTTTGCTGTCACATATTTAATTGAGTTAATTATAGTGAATAGTTTTACAAAATATGAAAGATAAATACTAATCACCGATATAATAGTATATAAATTATAGTTATTTTTTAATTTTTGAGATAAAAATATTCTTTTAAATACTCCACCCCCGTATCCCCATATATAGGTATGAATTGTATGATTTTAATGATTCATACTATTCATATGTGATTTGTATAAATAATACTATACATATATGAAGAGTATGAATCATATCTAACAAGCGAGATTCATACTCAAAATGCTAAAAAAAATGAAAAATTCATCGATTAAAAAAATTTCACCACCATTAAAATTTATTTTTACAAATAAAATTGAAGTCACACCAATAATCAACACACCGCTAACAATAACAAATTATAAAAAATCAAACTACACTAATAAAAAAAATCCAAACAAATAATATTTAGATATTGTGTATGAATGATATGATTTTAGTGATTCATATGATTCATACATGAATTGTATGAATATTACTACATATGTATGAAGAGTATGAATCATACCTAGCAAGCGGATTCATACCTAAAATATTAAAAAATGAAAAATTCGTTGGTTAAATATATAAGGGTATTTATGATAATTTACAATAAAAATAGTTATAATTTATATAATGTTATGTTGATGGCTACTATTTATCTTTCAGTATCTCAAATGTATTTAGTTTGTAGGTTGGGCCCACACTGGAATTTGATTTCAACTTCACATATTAGACTGCCATTCATGCATGCATTCTTTTCAAACTTTTGATGTATTTGCTGATTGATTACCAATATATATGGCTAACAAGTAACATTATTCGACAGAGAAACAATACAGCAGTAAGAAGGCCGAATCAATGTTGGATATTTTAGTGTAATTGGATTAACTTGTTTGATCAATATCGTCATAACAATACATCATATAAGTTTGGTGGTGCGGAGTGCACACTTGTATGAATTTGTTATGATATTAGGGGCGAAGCCCCTAAAGGACGGGGTCCAAGGGGCAGAGCTGAAGTGTGCAGGAAATTCATCGGAAATTTCTTTTTCGAAATTACAAGAAACTGACGTGTGCAGCCAGCGATCGCTAGGTATCCCAGCGATCGCTGGGCTGCAGTACAAAGAGGAGACTGAACCACGTAGCCAGCGACCGCTGGGAAGCCAGCGGTCGCTGGGGCAGCAACTCGGTGAAAAACAGAATGTTGTAGTCGGCGATCGCTGGCTGGCAGTTAGGTGCGTGAGTTTAAGTGTTTCAGGCGTAGTTTCTTGTTTTAGACTGATGAAAACTTCTGCGATTGGTGTTCTTTGGTGAAAAAGAGAACTCTTTTGATCAAAACCTCTCAACATAACATACTGAAAAGTTCAAACTCTGAATTGTATCCGATTGAATAATTCGATAATACCTTCGAATTGATTCGATCTGAAAGTGTTTCACGCCTTTCAGAGAATCCGGTTTTCATACTGTTTGTCAGTTTTATTCCTACAATCAATGCCATTCAACTGTAATCTCTTATTATAACTCATGAAGGAGAAGGACTAATGCCATTCTTTAACTGCTCGTTTTACATGTGGATTGAAGAGGTATGGGAGGATCTGAGAAGAAGCCATCTGCAATCTGATCGAAGATCCATTTATTGGCTGCTTCTGTGAAGTGTGTTCCATCCCAACTGATCCAAGCCGATGGATCTTTACACGACTTAGCAAGAACAACCTCTGTCCCGTTCACCACTATCTTGTTCCCACATCCAAATTCGTTGTTGTAGTTGTATTTCCCTCCATAGCCACAGCACACTTGAAACGGATCCTCAAATCCTGCAATTTTTCATTTCATCAACAAGACGATGCTCTCAGAAATTTTATATTAAAGGAGACCTTATTAGCTAGTTTACCTAGTTGCTTTGCTTGGCTGATGAGAGTGTACTTTACTGAGTAGATATCAACATATGTGAGTGCTGCAAGAGGCAGGTCATTCCTTAACTGCACCACTGCTTCATGTAGTTAGAAGTTGAAATACTGCGAAAGCTCGTTGTGTGGAATGAGACAACCATGTGCATCAGCCTCTGGTGTAGTGGCTTCATGAGCATCAACAACATATGTCAAACAACCTAATGGTGCTGTGTTGTGTATCCAAAATGATCTTCCTCCTAAACTGTAAACTTGCTGCTCCATCACAAAAAACATCCAAAACTTATGCTCAAAACCTTGAAGTTTTCCAAAACAAGTAACTAAGTGTAATAATGCTTCATATGTGTCGTACCTTAATCACTTTAGAAAACTGCCCTATCATATCAGGTACTTGTGTCTTAACTTCCTCAATACTCAGGTTGAGACTTAAACCTGCAGTGAGATCGTTCTGACCTATGTCGAACGTGTACAACGCCCGAGAGAAGTAGTCCTTCTCCGGCATCAAGTTGCCGAAGAACCCCCCTTTCAAGTAATCAAATCTAATATGAGGTAACAACAACAGACTATTTGACCACTCCATTCATGAAAGATTGAAAGAATTGGCACCTTGTCCTCTGATAGTTTGTGATCTCGTCATAAAATCAGAGTACTCGAGAGCTTGTAGGTCGAGGGAGATGGGACTATATTGAAAGCTATTGTGTGAAGTGTGTGTAGAGTGATTATAGAGAGAAGATATTTGTTAAGATTTGTAACTGCATCTTGTTGGATTAGAATCATCAAATCAGTACAGTCATCTACACATCTATATATACAACGCAAGTGTATATAAGAGAAGTTCTTCATACTAACTAACTAACTAATCAATTGAAAACGTAAAACGTAAAGTACGCTTTTATTAGTAAGTAGCAAATGTAAAATCACATCCTAGCCACTCATTTGTTTAAAGCAATCCAACGGTGGACATCAAATATCCTTTCTTCTTTCTTCATGCATGTTGTCTCTTGCATGCCCTCGCTTGAATACTCACGCTCGAGCTCCATTA
>JAPKLX010000004.1:4231133-4268584 GCA_026898415.1 Leonotis leonurus
TGTCTCTTGCATGCCCTCGCTTGAATACTCACGCTCGAGCTCCATTACCCCCCCTCAAGATGGGAATTACATATGTCCAGTAATCCCAACTTGGATTTGAGCATATGAAATCGAACACCAGATAGAGGTTTCGTGAAAAAATCAGCAAGTTGAACTTTGGTGGAGATATGCAAAGGCTGAACGAAACCTAGCTTGTACTGATTGCGAACCAAGTGGCAGTCCATATCTATGTGCTTGGTTCGCTCGTGAAATACCTGATTACGAGTAATATGAATTGCAGCTTGATTGTCACAATATAAAGGAATAGGCAAAGAGAGCTGCAATTGAAAATCATTAATCAAATAGCTGATCCACAATAATTCCCTAGCCGTGGCACTTAGTGACCTGTATTCCGCCTCTGCGGATGAGATAGAAACAGTCGCCTGCTTTTTGCAACGCCAAGATATGAGTGCACCACCATAGTAAATGCAATACCCCGTCAAAGAGCGACGTGTGTCAACGCAAGTACCCCAATCCGCATCACAATATGCTATTAAAGAACAATCAGCGGAGGTAGGATAGAATATACCTAAGGAAGGACATCCTTTGAGGTATCTCAACACATGAGAGGCAGCCTTCTAATGAGAAGATCGAGGATTGGCTACAAATTGACTTAACTGCTGCACTGCATAGGAGATATCTGGTCGCGTGAGATTGAGATATAAAAGACGACCCACCAGACGTCTATATGAATTAGGGTTTTCTAAGGCATCTCCTTCATCTTTGCTAAGTTGTAAACCCGGAGGAAACGGGGTAGAGGCAGATGAACATCCCAAGAAACCAGTGGATTCCAAGAGATCCAATATGTACTTGCGTTGATTGAGATAGGTGCCTGTTGGTCCCCTTGCAATTTCTACACCAAGGAAATATTTAACTACACCGAGGTTTTTAATAGTAAAAGACTTGTGAAGATATGCTTTAAGGCCATTAATTTCTTCAACATCTGGACCAGTAAGTAACACATCACGACATAGACTAGCAAACAAAGGAGTTGATTACCTGATCCCTTTGTAAATAGGCAATGGTCTGTCGAAGATTGAATGAAACCATAGGATGCTAGCGCCCGACAAAACTCGGCATTCCATTCACGGGAGGCCTGTTTGAGCCCATACAAGCTCTTTTCCAACTTGCACACTTCACCCGGCTTAGCTTTCTTGTAGCCTTGAGGAGGCTTCATGTATATCTCGTCGTGTAGGAAGCCGTGCAGGAAGGCGTTGTTCACGTCAACTTGATGGATTTCCCAGCATTTGGATGTTGCTACTGCAATTAAAAATCTCACTGTAACCAGATTTGCAACGGGCGAAAAAACTTCATTATAGTCAATCCCGTACTCTTGGTTGTAGCCTTTTGCTACTAACCTAGCTTTGAAACGTTCTACGGTTCCATCATAACGTAATTTGACCTTATAAACCCATTTCGACCCAATAGGACGCTTACCTTGTGGAAGAGAAGTAAGAGTCCAAGTGTTATTCTCTTCCAATGCCTCCAACTCTTTGTGCATAGCTTTCACCCATTCTACATACTTGCTAGCCATTTTATATGACGTAGGTTCCTGTAGGTTAGTCACGTTAACTAAGAATGTGGTGTGACTAGTAGACAAATGAGGTGTAATCACATATGGAAATGTGGGTGGTACGGTAACTGAAGGAGGAATAACTGGGGAAGAGGAAGTAAAACCCACATAATCATTCATCCATGTAGGGGGTTTTGTAACTCTTGCACCTTCTCTATGTCTGGTGGATGAAGATGATTGTCTGTTATGTACTGCTGGAGGTTGAATAGATGCATCTATAGCAATATAATCATCACAACCATCATCAAGCATCCTACTAGAATCACCATTTTGAACCTCATCATCATCTGATGCAGGCACCTCGTCATCTGTAGTATCATCATCTTGCTGTGGAACATCAGAGGGGAATATAGAAGAGCTATTAGTTGTCGGAGTATCTTCAAAAGGATTGGAAGACATGAACTTAACATCCCTTGAAACCAGCAGTTTAGAACAATCCAATTGATAAAGCATATAGCCCTTGTGACATGAAGAGAATCCCAAAAAAACACACCGTTTACTTCTATCATCAAATTTGCTACGATTTGGATCTAGGTTTGCAGCAAATGCCAAACATCCAAACTTTGGAACCTTCCTTAAATCAGGTTCCCTTCCAAAAAATTTCAAGAAATGACTTGCCCAATCAAGAATCTTGCTTGGAAGTCTATTTAGTATCCAAGTGGCCATAAGTAGAGAGAAGGGCCAGAATTTGTGTGGTATTTTGCTTTGAATCATGAGAGATCTAGCTACTTGTAGAAGGGATCTATGTCTACGTTCCACAATACCATTTTGCTGCGGTGTATACACACAAGACTTTTGATGCAATATACCAAATTCCTCTAAAAGTGCAGTCATGTTATGGTTGATAAACTCAGAGCCATTGTCTGTACGAATAGATTTAATACCCCTATCATACTGAGTTTTAACCATCTTAATAAAGGACCTAAGTATGGCATATACTTGACATTTAGAATGCATCATGTATGTCCAAATCATGCGAGTGTGATCCTCTACTATAGTGAGCATAAATTTGGTATTACAAACATTTTCAAATGTGTAAGGACCCCAAACATCCAAATGTATCATGTCAAACACCTCAGCAGACCTTCTATTTAATAATGGAAAAGAACTTCGAGTCATCTTGGCTTTAGCACATACCTCACACTGAGTCACCTTCTCAATATCTTGTTTGATGTATCCCCTTTCTAGTGACTGCAAGTGTTGTAATGTCTCCAAAGAAGGATGGCCTAAGACTTCATGCCATTCCATTATTGAAAGGTTGACCTGGTGCATCATCTGATCTTGTGTATGCTCCTCTATTACAGGACTGAGCAGGTATAAGTTTTTGATGTTCTTCCCAATGGCTAGGACCCTTTCATTCTTGTCTCTTTGAATGATGCAATGTGTCTTAAGAAAAACACATTTAGCATTGCAATCTTTAATTAGCTGTGCCACAGAAATTAGGTTGTTAGTGAGTTCAGGAGCATAAAATACATTCCTTAAGATCAATTCATTGTTGACTCTAGCATCTCCAATATGTTCAACTATACGAATTGTCCCATCTGGAAGATGAAGATTGTGCTTTCCCTCCAACCTGTAAATAGATGTCATTAGACTTGGATTGCAACACACATGTGTTGATGCTCCAGAGTCTAAGATCCAGGTGTTAGGACATCCAACACCTACTGTAAATGCATAATAGCCATCAAATAAGGGACTCTCCTTCTCATCTCTGTGGAGCAAATTGACTCCATGAGCTGCTGAACTACTTGGATCAGATTTAGCTAAATTTGCTAGTTCTGACTGAATAAGTTTCCTTATTTCCAAGTTAGAATCATGAGCTTTCTGTTCTGCAGGTTGAATATCAGAACCAGAATCCATCTCTACATAATTGGCTTTGAATCTTCCCTTATTGCTTTTCAACCTCTTGAACCAATCGGGGTAACCATGTAACTTGAAACATTCAGAATCCTCATGACCATTTATCTTGCAATGAGTGCAAAATAAACGTGCCTTCTCTTCTTTGGATCTCCTTGCTCGTGTAGGGTTATTCTTTGCATCACCAGCATAATTATGGACAGATGGTTGATTAATATGCATCATTTGATGTGCAGAATTTTCCATCAAACCCTCTGTGATCAGCTTTTGATCCTCCATCTGTAAGATCAACGAATACGCTTTATCCACCGAGGGTAACGGATCCATGAATAAGATTTGACTCCTCGCAGCCTCATAACTCTCATTTAACCCCATCAAAAACTTCACTAGCCTACGTTGTTCCTCCCGTTTACTAGGTCCACTTTGCAAATCATCTTCATCTGAAATGAGAATCATATCCAGCTCTTCCCAAATTGAGGTTAATCGATTGAAGTATGTGAGCACACTTTGATTTCCTTGCAAGCAATTTATAGCATCTCTTTCCAATTTATACAATTTTGGTCCATTAGATCTACCAAACCTTCTATGTAATGCTTCCCAAAGTTTTTGTGTATTGGCAATACGACTAAAAGCATATACCAAATCCTTAGAGATTGAGTTTATAATCCAAGATGTTACCATATAATCCGCGCGAAGCCATGCTTTGTAATGAGCGGACGTCGCCGGTGGCTCCTTGACTGTACCATCGAGAAATTCCAGTTTACTCTTCGCACCAAGGGCTCGCTTGATGTTATTACTCCAGTGGATGAAATTATTAGCAGTAAGCTGAGCAGCAACCAGCTGCATACCGGGATGCTCCGATGAATTGATATGGAGAACCTCCTTCAATTGCGCCGCAGTGAGGTTGGTGAATTGACTCCGATCATCGATCATTTCATCATGTGGATCATCCATCTCTTCAGCTGTATTGTTCGAGGATTGTTGTTGTCGATTGTTCCTATCACGTTGATTCATGCGAATATTGTTCTGCTCTTCATCGCGCAGCACCTCCCAAGGAGTTCGTCGTGTTTTCACCATTTCTTTCGCTCTGATACCATATTGAAAGCTATTGTGTGAAGTGTGTGTAGAGTGATTATAGAGAGAAGATATTTGTTAAGATTTGTAACTGCATCTTGTTGGATTAGAATCATCAAATCAGTACAGTCATCTACACATCTATATATACAACGCAAGTGTATATAAGAGAAGTTCTTCATACTAACTAACTAACTAATCAATTGAAAACGTAAAACGTAAAGTACGCTTTTATTAGTAAGTAGCAAATGTAAAATCACATCCTAGCCACTCATTTGTTTAAAGCAATCCAACGGTGGACATCAAATATCCTTTCTTCTTTCTTCATGCATGTTGTCTCTTGCATGCCCTCGCTTGAATACTCACGCTCGAGCTCCATTAGACTATACCCTCCCTTGAAAAAGTTTAGGTCTTGAGGCCTAATGGTTGATGCGTATATTGCAAAGTTAGCTCCATGGCTGAAGTTCGAGCCCAAAGAATCAAGAAATGCACTGAGATAAGGCAACCCTATACTCTCAGCTGCAGCAACAGAAGCAAGTCTGAGTATAATTTCAAGAAATCAAGAAACTGAAAGTAGTTAATAGTAATAGAAACCTATAAAATCTACAATGAGGCGGCCGTCGCTGTAACGGCCAACAGGAGAACCGAAGAATGTGACTCCATTGGGAGGAGGAGCTTGCCCAAATAATGCAGAGAAACCACCGGTGTCTGAATTCGAATCTCCAAAGTTGAACATGGCAGGGTAGTTGCAGTTTTTTGAGCCAAGAACATATGAGTTTTGGACAAGTATTTGAGCGAAGATGAGCAGGTAATAAGGAAACGTACAAACCTTCTTAAGCTCCATAAGATTGAGCAACTTAATCTGAACAAGAATTATAGTGATGTACTAGTTTATATGTTATAGTTCACGATACTCTTTGGTATGGTTGTAGTCTTTTAATTGCAACACCATGTGTTTCTGTTTCATATTAAACAACACTGTTCCACTACCGACAACAGTTAAAGTTATTGAAACTTTTAAATCAGTATATATCTAATGAAAATGTACTGCTCCCTCCGTCCCAACTAGCTTGAGTCGTATTCATTTTTAGGCCGTCCCAACTAACTTGAGTCATTTCCTTTTTAAGAAACCTTTATTACACACAAATTTAAATAATATATATTTCTATCATCACTTTATACTTTAAACATACACTCAACATACACTCTTTAACTCCTTAATTCCCGTGCCGAAAAGAAGTGCCCCAAGTTAGTTGGGACGGAGGGAGTAATTCTTTGTGGAGATGATTTCTGGAGTTGTGCACAAATTTCTGAAATTATATTGGGTTCGAGATGCTGATTCACTTGCTTAAGAGAAGTTAAGGATTTTCTTACCATTTCTGAATTCCCAGTTACAACTGAAAATCAAGAGAAAAATTAAGGAGCAGAAACTTCCAGACAGCTAACTACAATATAGAAACTTTGAAGAAGAGCAGAACTCATTAGATCATGATTCACTTTTGTTATATTAATCAAACCTTCTTGTTTCCAAAATAAGTTAGTACATATATGCAGTTGGAAGAAAAGACAGATTGAAATGTCCTTTTCAGGAGGGCTGAAATAAATTTTAGATGGCTATAATGTTAGGCCATGCCTAATCAATACCATTCAATATATATCCTCCCATTTCATGTCCTTTTAGTAAAATAAATACACAATTTTTACACGTTTTTAATAAATACGCTATCGGTCCACAATTGACCCGACCCTGCCCAAAATAACATTTACAGTATGGACCAACTGGACTCATTATGACATAGCCCCAACTAATATTGACACTTATTCCTATTGATTTGCTAGAAATAGAAAATAGACTGAAAATGGTGGGAATTGGAGTCACCAAAGGCATGTCTTAAAAAAATTTGGACATGCTTTTGCTGATTCATGACAAAATAGCCTGAAACTCATCAGAGAAAAACCTCACTATAACAATGGGACAGTGGGAATTAAGGGCTAATGCGATTCAACTGCAACAAACAAAACAATACCTCAATCTATAATTATAACAATAGGAAGGCCTAATGCCATTCTTCAACTGTGATTGGTAGAATGGAACGGATGATGAAATGGAATGATCATTTTTACTCCATTTCATTCTTTTATTTGGTTTCTTTTATGATTAGGAATAGTCATTCCATTGAGAATCATCATTCTCTTAAGACTGAGATTAGTCATTCAACCCCTGTCACAAGCTTTTGGTCATTCATAATCATTATATAATTGTTTTTATTTTTTATTTGGACAAAATTAATTAAAATATTTGTTGATTTGTCAATTTTACCATACACCACATATCTCCCCCTACCAAAAAAAATCTTAAATTTTTTATAATATTTACAAAATCATTTTTAATAAAAATATTTTTAGAAATATTGATTGAATGATATAACTTTACATTTTTAACTTTGTCGATATTGTTTAATTATTACAAAAAATGAGTTGTTTTATAATTTAAATTTTCAATCTCATTTAGATTGTATTGCTTTGTGAATTTTAATTATGATCGTAAGAATGAAGTTACAAGTGGTGTGAGCAAAATTAACCAAATTCAAATAACCAAACTCAAATATTTGATTGGTTCGGTTTTTAGTTTGATTCGATTTTATTTTTAAATCAAATTTTAATACCATTTGAATTGGATTTAAACAAAACCAAGTTGACATAATATTCAAAAATTAAATTATTTTTAATATTAAAATATTATATATTTTTATTAAATAAGTTATTTTATTTCATCGTATGTTTAAAAATTTTAAATTATGTAATAAATTAAATGTGATTATCTGTTTATTTTATTTTTACTTCTATTTTTTCTAGATTTACAAAAAATAATATTATGACATTCGATAAATTTGTAATGTTTATTATCATTTGAAACTTAAAAACTATTGAAAATATATGTGAATGATTTAATAATTAAAATATAGTAATTATAATTTTAAATTTCAAATTTTATAATTAACTATTTTAAAAATTTAATGGAATTAGTTACAAAATAAAATGTTCGGATAAATCGAACCAAATCAAAATAAATATGCAGGTTAATTTTGTCCAATTAATTTTTTGTTTTTGGATTAATTTTTTCAATTTATTTTTTTTTTAATTTTGTTTGGTTCGAATTTGTAGAAAAAATTAAACCATACATCTGAATGTTATCCCTACGTTTTATAATTCTATATTGAAACATTTTTATTTGAATTATTTTGGTGCATAAAAAAACAAAGAAAAAATTAGAGAAATTCAACAATCAAAGGAACAAAAAAAAAAGAATAACAAACTTAATTGGAATATTAAAAGTATGATTTCATAATATAATAAAAATATAATTTATTCATTAGTTATCAATTATAAAGATTAAATTAGCAAATAAATTCTCATTTCATTTCATCATTAATCCTTCTACACACCAAGCATAGAAATGGATTAACATTTTCATTTCATTTCTCTACTTCATTCTTTTCCACGTTCCATTTCATTCCTACCTTATTTCATTCCTACCTTATTTCATTCCTACCTTATTTCATTCCATCTAACCAATCACGAGATTACACGCAGATTTAAGTACATTCGGAGGATCCGAGAACAGACCACTTTCAATCTGATCAAATATCCACTTATTGGCTGATTCTGTGAAATGAATCCCATCCCAACTGATCAAAGATGATGGCTCTTTGCATGATTTGGCAAGAACGATGTCTTCCCCGTTCACAACTGTCTTGCTCCCACATCTAACAAACCTGCTATAGTTGTACTTCCCTCCATAGCCACAGCACACTTGGAAAGAATCCTCAAATCCTGCCATTTTCATTAACAAGCTTAATAGAATGTGATGCTTAATACTATCAAGTAAGGGGGAAAGGAGACATAATTACCTAGTTTCTTTGCTTGGGTGATGAGAGTATACTTAGCTGAGTAGATATCAACATATGTGATTGCTGCAAGGGGGAGGTCCTTCCTTAGCTGCAACACTGCTTCGTGTAGTTTAAGGTTGAAATACTGTGAAAGCTCGTTGTATGGAATGAGGCAACCATATGCATCAACCTCTGGTGTGGTGGCAGCAAGAGCATCTATACAGTATGTGAGACAGCCTAATGGTGCTGTGTTGTGTATCCAGAATGATGTTCCTCCTAAACTGTATACTTTCTGTGGTTCACAACAAGATTCAATACTTATGATCAAATCTAAAAATTTCCAAAAGAAGTAAATTTAATTATATATGTACATACCTTGATGACATTGGAAAATTGTCCTATCATATCAGGTACTTGTGCCTTGATTTCCTCAAGGGTCAAGTTGAGATCCAAACCAGCAGTCAGATCGTTCAACCCTATGTCGAACGTGTATAACGCATTAAAGAAGTAGTCCTTCTCCGGCATCAAGTTGTGGAAGAGCCCCCCTTTACAGGAATGATTCTAGTATGAGATAAAAAGAGAATCTATACATGATTTTTTTGTAAAAGTAATAGGAACCTTTTTCTCTAACAAGTTGTGATCTTGTCTGAAAATCGGAGTACTCGATGCCTTGCACATCGAGGGATATGGGACTGTACCCTCCCTTGGAGAGGGACAAGTTTTGAGGCCTAATGGTTGATGCATAAGTTGCAAAGTTAGCTCCGTGGCTGAAGTTTGAGCCCAAAGAATCAAGATAAGCACTAAGATATGACAATCCCAAACTCTCAGCTGTAATAGAAGCAACACTAAGTATAAATTCTCAACATAGCATATAACTACAAGAATCAAGAAACATTAAATACTTATCTTTAAAACAGGAAAAAACTTAGATACCTATAAAATCAATGATGAGACGGCCGTCGCTGTAACGGCCAACCGGGGCGTGGAAGTATGTGTCTCCATTGGGAGGAGGAGCTTGCCCAAATACTGCAGAGAAACCACCGGTGTCTGAGTTTGAGTCTCCGAAGTTGAAGATGGCTGGAAAGTTGCAGTGTTTTGAGCCAAGAACTGAGTTCTGCACAAGTATTTGAGCCATGATGAGCTGGAAGAGCAAAGTACAAACCTTAGAAAACTCCATCGAATCTGAGCTTGTTTATGACAAGATTTAGAGTGTCTGAAGATTTATAGGAGTTCATGAGGCCAAAGACTAGTCAGAGCATAGATGGTTATTTTTCTTTTTCTTCTGAGACAAGCTAAGATGGTTTTTCAAATAGTTTAATGTGACGAGTGAATAAAGACAGCTCCCTTATTAACTAATCTCTTGCAAAGGTCCATTTGTATTAGTAAACACGCTTTGAGTATTATTAATAATATTGCAGTATATACTTTTGAATTTTAACACTAACTATAAGTGAAGTTAGCGCTTGCTGGAGAACTACTTTGAAATAAGGTGGTCCTGTCTTTTAGCTGCGCCACTGCTACGTTTAGTTTAACCACGAAATACTTCGAAACCTCATTTATGTGATCAGACAACCATATCTATCAGCATCTGGTGTAATATCAGGCTTCATAATCTATAACAAGTTTCTCATATGTAGACAAGCCACCGGTGTCTGAATTCCAATTTGTTAGGCTGTCAGACATGCATTTTTTGTAATTTTTCCACACAAGGACATCAGCATGGATAGTTTGCTACTGATGTCTGAATCTGGGCATGCTTTTTCTGATTTACTACAAAACAGTCTAAAATTCATTAAAGCTCATCGAACCAATGGAGCAATAGGGATACCATTCAACTACAATAAAGAAACAGCATCTCATTCTGTAGTTAGAAAGTAGGAGGCCTAATGCCATTATTCAACTGCATCTATTACATGCAGCCTTAAGTGAAGTCGGAGGATCTGAGTACGAACCACTTGCAATCTGATCAAAGGTCCACTTATTGGCTGCTTCTGTGAAGTGAATTCCATCCCAACTGATAAAAGATGATGGATATTCGCACGATTTAGCAAGAACGACCTCTGTCCCGTTCACGGCTGTCTTGCTCCCACATCTAACAAACCGGCTGTAGTTGTACTTCCCTCCATAGCCACAGCACACTTGGAAAGAATCCTTAAATCCTGCCATTTTTATTACAAAAACAATCTTAACATTACACTACGTTTAATTACACTATCAAGAAAGGGAAAAAGGAGACTTATTTACCTAGTTTCTTTGCTTGGGTGATGAGAGTATACTTAGCTGAGTAGATATCAACATATGTGATTGCTGCAAGGGGGAGGTCCTTCCTTAGCTGCAACACTGATTCATGTAGTTTAAGGTTGAAATACTGTGAAAGCTCGTTGTATGGGATGAGGCAACCATATGCATCAACCTCCGGTGTGGTGGCGGCTAGAGCATTAATGACATATGTGAAACAACCTAATGGTGATGTGTTGTGAATCCAGAATGATCTTCCTCCTAAACTGTATACCTTCTGTTGTTTCATAACAAGATTCACTACTTATCCTCAAACCTTCTTCTTTCTAAAAGAAGTGTAATGATATACATACCTTAATCACATTGGAAAACTGTCCTATCATATCAGGTACTTGTGCCTTGATTTCCTCAAGGGTCAAGTTGAGATCCAAACCAGCAGTCAGATCGTTCTGACCTATCTCGAACGTGTACAACGCACGAGATAAGTAGTACTTCTCCGGCATCAAGTTGTTGAAGAACCACCCTTTACATTAACGAATCTAATTTGAGGCAAACACAGACAACTTATGTATATGTAAAGCTTGAAAAAATGGTCACCTTTTTTTCTAACAAGTTGTGATCTTGTCTTAAAATCCGAGTACTCGATGCCCTGCACGTCGAGGGAGATGGGACTGTACCCTCCCTTAGAGAGGGATAAGTTTTGAGGCCTAATTGTTGACGCATAAGTTGCAAAATTAGCTCCATGTCTGAAGTTTGTTCCCAGAGAATCAAGATAAGCACTGAGATAAGGCAACCTCAAACTCTCAGCTGTAACCAAAGCAATACTAAATAAGTAAATATAAATTCTCAGCATCACATATAATTTCAAGAATCAAGCAAATGAAAAGTACTAAAGTTTATAACAGAAAAACCCAGATATACCTATAAAATCTATGATGAGGCGGCCATCGCAGTACCGGCCAACTGGGGAGTGGAAGAATGTGTCTCCATTGGGAGGAGGAGCTTGCCCAAATAATGCAGAGAAACCACCGGTGTCTGAATTCGAGTCTCCGAAGTTGAAGATGGCCGGAAAGTTGCAGTTCTTTGAGCCTAGAACTGAGTTGTGCACGAGTATTTGAGCCATGATTAGCAGGAGATGCCACGTATAAACCTTAGAAAACTCCATTAAAGCTGAGCTTGTTGGTGACAAGATTCTAAGAGTTTATGAAGATTTATAGGAGTTCATGAGGCCAAAGAAAGTCAAAGCTAGGATAGTTTTTGAATAATTTAAAGTGATAAGTGATTGGTGACAGCAGCCTAACTTTCTCATCAACTAATCTCCCTCTGAGGTCCACTTGTAGGAATAACGCTTGGTTTGAGAATTATGAATAGCATTGCTACATATATTCTTGAATGTTGACATTAACTATAAGTGAAGTCAACTCCTTTTCCAGAAATAATTAATTCACCTGCACTGTAAATCAATATATAGTATAGATTTACCTTTATCACAGATCTGCATCAAAGCCCCTTTTAAGTTAGAAACCTATAAAATCTAAGATGAGTCGAGCGTCACAGTAGTGGGAAAGTGGGAAAAATTATAGTCACAACTTTATCATTGACTGATTTCCTGCTGTCTTCTGAAACTGGACATGGTTTTGCTGATCCACTTTGTTCAAGATAAGTTTGTCAATTTGAATGAGAAGTGGAGCCCAGATTTTCTCATTGTACTTAGGAATTCTTTTATTACAGCTAGAAATCAAGAAATGGCCTAATGCCATCTTAAGTAAAAGAGAAATTAAAGAAGAAGGAACAACAACGTTCAACAATGGCCCTACACATATATATCACCCTTGCTACCATTCAGCAAAAAGCAGTATAACAGTGAGAAGGGCCTAATGACATACTTCAACTGCTTCTAACACACGTGGATCGGAATGAAACCGGAGGATCTGAGAAGAAACCATCTGCAATCTGATCAAAAATCCATTTGTTGGCTGCTTCTGTGAAGTGAATCCCATCCCAACTTATCCAAACTGATGGATCTCCGCACCCACTATAGCTACAGCAGGGTTGAAATGGATCTTCAAATCCTGCCATTTTCATTACATTACATTACATAATATTTAACATGTTCTGTTTCAATCAAGAAAGAAAAAGGAGACCTAGCTAGTTACCCAGTTTCTCTGCTTGGCTGATGAGAGTATACTTGACTGAATAAATATCAACATATGTGATTGCAGAAAGAGGAAGCCCCTCCCTTAGCTGCAACACTGCTTCGCGTAGTTTAAGGTTGAAATACTGCGAAAGCTCATTGTATGGGATGAGACAACCATATGCATCAACCTCTGGTGTAGTAGCAGATTTTGAATGCAAAATAAATGGCATACAACCTAATGGTGTTGTATTGTGTATCCAGAATGATTTTCCTCCCAAACTGTATACTTTCTGTCCAAAACAAGATTCATTTATATTAAACTACAAAAAACCTTAAAGTTTCCAAAGAAGCAAGTTTAATAATTTTTGTACTCCATACCTTAATCACATCTGAGAACTTCTCTATCATATCAGGTACCTGTGCTTTAACTTCCTCAATGGTCAGGTTGAGATCAAGAGCAGCAGCGAGATCGTTCTGACCTATGTCAAACGTGTATAACGCCCGAGAGAAATAGTCCTTTTCTGGCAGTATCCTCTTGAAAAACCACCCTGTATGGTAATGAATATAATTAATACGAGACAAGACAAAAAAAAACAAAGAAGGAAACAGAGATTTGACACTTTGATACTTGAAAATTAGGTACAGCAGGTACCTTTTCTTCTTAACACTTGTGACCGTGTGAGAAATTCGGAGAGCTGGATGCGTTGCACGTCGAGATAGAAGGGACTATAACCTCCAGCGGACCAGGATAAGTTTTGAGGGCGAATGGTGGATGAAGCAGAGGCAAAGTTAGCTCCATGTCTGAAGTTTGGGCCCAAGGAATCAAGATAAGCACTGAGATAAGGGAATCCCAAACTCTGAGCTGTAACAGAAGCAAAACTAAGGTTAAAAATCTCAACACAACATATAATTCAAGAATCAAGAAACTGAAAAGTAGTTGTTGGTAAAAACAGAAAAGTTCAGAACCTATAAAATCAATGATGAGGCGGCCATCGCAGTAACGGCCAGAAGGAGCATGGAAGAATGTTTCTCCATATACAGGGGGAAGTTGCCCAAACGCTGCACAGCTACCACCTGTGTCCGAATTCGAGTCTCCAAAGTTGAACATGGCTGGAAAGTTGCATTTTTCTGAGGGTAATACAGCTGAGTCCTGCACAAGTATTTGAGCCATGAATATGATGAGCAAATGCCACGTACAAACCCTAGAAAACTCCATGAAGAATTGACAAGATTTTGAGAGTGGTGTATTGTAAGATTTATATATAGGTAGCTCTGACAATTTTTGACACGAATTGCCTGGACATAGCACCAAATTAATGAATTAGAAATTAATGAATCAGTGTAAGTAGATAAGGCCAAAGAATAGTCAGACTCATAGCTAATTGACAAGATTTTCAGTTTGTAAACATCCAAGATTAATTTGTAGCTCACTTTCAGCTCATGTTGATTTTTTTGTTAAGTAATATAATGAGAATGAGAGCTTGACAATTTCATTTGCTGATTCATTTTCATTAGCACTCTTTGTATATCACTATCAACGTTATTACTGCTGCTACGCCTATTATTGAAAATTTTCATCTGCCAAAAATGTGAGGATTAATTAACTTTGTTTACTTACCTTAACTACATAGGAGGATTCCTCTTATTACATCATTAGCTTGTAATTACATAGGAGTACAATAACATCTTCTCACGGCATTATAAAATCATTAAATACCACTATTGTCCACCTACAATAATCATAGCACTATGTCGGTATACAAATAGAACTCTCCGCACTTTCTATACCTCTCTAAATGGGTTCCAGATTTTACCTGACCCATTTGGATATTAAGTACCCAAAATTTGGATTTATGTTTGTGACTCACTAATGGTTATAGTCTAAGGCCACTCTAATAGTGACTCTGAACGACTTTTATTCATCAAATTTTTAATTAAATTATTTATTTCTTAATAAAAAAGTTATTGACTGACCAACTTTAGTCATAGTCATAAATTTTCATCACTTTCTATTTACTTTATTTATTTAACTAATTTGTTTTTGTTTTACATATGAAATTCAATCCAAAATCATCGGCCACTTTATTTTTACTTCTTGTCCTTTTTCCCACAACTAACTTCCGCACAAATTATAATACTCCTTCCATTCCACTAATTTAGACACAATTTCCTTATTTAAACATCTTACTAAATTTGACACATTTTTAAAATAGTAAAAATTATCTTTTTTAAAAAAGTATAGATCCTACCACCTTTATTACTTTTACATTACTTTATACACTTTTTTTAATAACATTATCCAAAAATTTTGTGTCATACTTATCGAGACGGATGGAGTATTTATCTAAAAGTTAGAATTATTATCCTCTTTTATACTCTTATACTTGCGATACATTATTTTTACTTTTTGGTACATGACATAAAAAATAAGATTAATAATACAAAAGCATTATAAATAGATTAATTTTCAAATTTGATTAAATTTAAATGTTTATGTTATGTAAGAAATAAATAGGAACAAGAAAAAATCAAAAATTACAATATTAGAAATTGTAAAAAAAAAAGGATATCTAAAATATCTTTCCTAAAATTACCATTTAATATCAGTACTTTTTTTCGATGAATATTCGCTCTCTATTTTATAAGTGTTTAAATAAGATATATGTTTACAGTGATTAACTAAAAACAGGATTCTCATTTATTCTACAATTATAGAGTTGATACTTTTCGACCAAAATATTTTTTAGTTTCTTTAGATGAACCATGTGTTACATACTAGGGATGATTTGGTTTGTTTGCTGATATTAATAAAATTGATAGGATTATAACCTTTAAATCTATACATTTTATCCATAATTCTCCCTTTTTTTATGAATTTAATTCATTTTTATGTCTCTTAATCACTTAAATGTTTGATTATATAATCACATCAAATTTGACTTAATTATTTAATTAAGCATTTGAGTGATTAAGGAGAATAAAAAAAATTAAATTCATTAGAAGAAAAAGGATTATGGATTAGAAGGTAGATATTTAAAAGTTAAATCATATCACACAAACCAAACCACTCCTAATTTAATACGTTATATTTCATCGATTTTGATTTTTGTTGGGAATATATGCATAATATTTGTTCATACAGTGCTTTTTTTAAAACTTTATATTGATTATATGTTGTATTCTAATTATATATTTTTTGTCTCACTAAGTTTGACACAATTTTCTTATTAGAACGTGCCACTAAACTTGACACATTGCAAAAATAGTAAAAATTATCTCTTCAAAAAGGTGTGGACCATATCACATTCATCACTCTTACACTATTTTATCCATTTCTTTTAATAATAGTACCCAAAAATTTTGTATCATAATTATTGGGACGGAGGGATTACAACATTTCTCTCCTTCTATTGGTTATCTGGAAAAAAAAATATAACACATCGTAACCTAATTTAATTCAATTATACATATAAAAACGCATTCGATTACTTTCAGCTGACATTGTTTTTTTCTCAACTCCTATACTATTTATTTAATTAGTTCTGGTATATATGAAATACGTTACCAAAAAAAAAATATGAACATGAAAAATAAAAAAAGAGACAAAGAATAGTGTTTTTGCATATTATATAAAAATACAATATATTCTATTTAAAAAAATCCTAATATGAATTTCATCTTTGATACGTCAAAATAACAACACTGATAAGAGACAAAGAAGGCTTTCATCCACTTCTCTTGCAAGCAGATTGAAGTGAAATCGGAGGGTCCGAAAATGAACCATCTGCAATCTGATCAAAGATCCACTTATTGGCTGCTTCAGTGAAGTGAACTCCATCCCAGTTGATCCAAAGCGATGGATCTTTGCACGACTTAGCAAGAACGACATCTCTCCCGTTCACGACACTCTTGCTCCCACATCTAGCAAATCTGTTGTAGTTGTACTTCCCTCCATAGCCACAGCACACTTGGAATGGATCCTCGAATCCTGTCATTTCATATTACATGAGAAGGTTTAACCAAATGCGATAATCCCAGATAAACATATGTACTATCAAGAAAAGAGAAACTTACCTAGTGTTTTTGCTTGGCTGATGAGAGTATACTTCACTGAGTAAATATCAACATATGTGATTGCTGCGAGAGGGAGGTCCTTCCTTAACTGCACCACTGCTTCGTGTAGTTTGGGGTTGAAATACTGTGAGGCCTCGTTGTATGGGATCAGACAACCATATCTGTCAACTTCTGGTGTAGTAGCTGCTTGAGCATCAATAACATATGTCAAACATCCTAACGGTGCTGTGTTGTGTATCCAGAACGATCTTCCTCCTAAACTGTATATTTTCTGTTCGAAAACAATTTTCACTTATGTTAAGCTACGCAGTCCTTAAGTATCCTAAAGAAGTGAATCTAATGTACGGATACCTTAATCACATTGGAAAGCTGTCCTATCATATCTGGGACTTGTGCCTTGACTTCCTCAGTTGTTAAGTTGAGATCATAACCAGCAGTGAGATCGTTCTGGCCTATGTCGAACGCGTATAATGCTCGAGAGAAGTAGACCTCTTCCGGCATAATGTGTTGAGAGGAGATCCCTTTATGGTAATGAATCTAATATGAGCCAAAAAAAACAGGAAATCTAACAAGTTCATACTTGAAAATTAGCTAAAATAGGTACCTTGTTTTCCTACAACTTGGGATCGTGTCACGAATTCCGAGTACTCGACACCTTGCACGTCGAGAGAGAAGGGACTGTACCCTCCACTGAAAAGGGATAAGTTTTGAGGCCTAATGGTGGATGCAGCGGTTGCGAAGTTAGCTCCATGGCTGAAGTTTGAGGCCACAGAATCAAGATAGGCACTGAGGTAAGGCAATCCTAAACTCTCAGCTGTTATAAAAGAAAGACAAGATATAAATCTCTATATATAATTTCAATTTTCATTTACCATGAAAAGCACTGAGATCAGATAAGGCCATCTCAACCATAGTTGTAACAAAAGCAAGATCATAAAGATACTATAAAAACATATATACCTATAAAATCAATGATGAGACGGCCGTCGCTGTTGCGGCCAGCTGGGGCGTGGAAGAATGTATCTCCATAGGGTGGAGGAGGTTGGCCAAATGCTGCAGCAAAACCACCGGTGTCCGAATTCGAGTCTCCGAAGTTGAAAATGGCGGGAAAATTGCAGTTTGTTGATCCAAGAACTGAGGTTTGAAGAAGTGTGTGAGCTATTAGCAGGAAATGCAACGCACAAACCTTCAACTCCATGAAGTCTGAGGTGGTTTGTGATGAGATATTATTGTTTAGAGTGTCTGAAGCTGAATTCTTCTGGATTTAAGGAGAAGTGCATTTTGTTGTATTAAGACTTGTCAACGACTAAGGTTATCTCTTTATGGTGTTTGTGCATAAGGCCACGTGGCATGAGCGAGAAACTGGGAATACTTGACAAATAACAAAACTTATCATGTTTGATTAGTTTATTGCAGAGGTTAAAAACAATTTGATGACGCAAGGATGCTCTAGATGTGACATGAACAACACCAGTACATTTCATCGGAATGATTTTGCCAAAGTTATTATTATCACTTTGAATGTCAAACATGAATGATGGAAAGAGAGCCTCTTTTCCAGATGATTCTTCCAATTCGTTGAATCGATTGTGGAAAAAGCTAGCAGCCATACATATGGCATATCTACATACAAAGTCAATCTCGAACAACCCATTTCTTTCCATCAAGAAACAGAGTTTCATCATTACACAGTTCAATGCAATGGTCATACCCGAAACCTTGATGCCTCGCAGCAACAACACGAAAAAAAGAAGAAGATGGAAGACAAAGAGAGTGAAAGAGGCCATGCAGCAACATTTTCAGATTTTTCTTAGAATAGGGATGATAACCAGAAAACTGAAGCAACAGTCTGTCAAAAGTGAGAATCATCAATATATAATAAGGATGCAAGTAGCATAGGATTAAGACAGAACAGAGTGTACCAACAAATATATTCCGAGGTAAAAGCACAGAATAGACCTAAAACAAGGGCAGTGCTATGCATTACAATGTCCCTTTTTGGAAGACCATGGACAATTTGATCCCACTACAAGATAGAAAAGGGGAAATTAAGGATTTTTACACATCATCAAGATGCAACAACAATTAATGCAAGAGTTGTATGTGTTAGAATTCAGTAATTCTAGCTCCATTCCTCACAAGCAAAAATCATGAAACGATGAATAAGGGTGCCAATGTATTATTGCATCGAAATAGTCAAGGGACCCGAAGAATCACATCCTTGGAGAATCCAGTACCGGAAGTTACCACCTTGACCCTGACCTGCCAAAATAGCACAAGTACAACAATCAATCCTCTGTTATCTTTACAAAACAGGAGATTACAGGGGAAGTTCTATGCTATTTCACGGGTTTCTACCTAACCACCACATACGAGTTCATACTTCAGAAAAAGCAAAAAAAAGTAAATTACAATATAGACATCAGAATATCCTTAGTGTTACGAGTAAGGAACCATGGGGGGGCTGCCTAAAATTTTGCAGTATCTTAGACAACTATAATGCATGGACTAGTATTTCAGCCAATATTGACTTGCCAGTACAAGGCTACAAGTCCAAACGGATCTATGCAAGTAAGGATCAGAAAGCAGGAAAAAGAAAAAATCTTCATCCAAGGCAAGTTTCCCAACCAAGAAGCTCCAAATGATTTGATAAGTGATAACATGCAAAAGGAGTACAACAATGCCTTCTACAGTCACCCATTTAAATTAAAGCAAACAATGTTTTTTTAAATGACACCATTTCTCTTGCTCATTGGTAGCAAATAGTTAGTTAATACTCCTTTCAATTATTTAAGTGCCCTATTTAAAAGAATTTCCTTGTTTCTAAATGATTGTCCAATTTCAAAATTCTTTAGTTTATTTATGACAAACTTTCGATTTTACCCTTATTTTAATACTTATTGGAATTTGATATTATTTAAATGCATTTATAATGGTATTTAATAAAGGTTACAAAAGTAAGCTTTATCTACTTGATATGCGTAATTTAGTAAAATGGGGGACTAAAAAGAATCAGAGAGAGTACTTAATAAACGCCAAATATCACTAGGAACCAATATCTCAAAAAGTTTCATCAACAAATGCAAAAGTGTATTATACTCAAAGCTGTCCCACTTATAAATTGCAAGCATGAGAATATGTGAAATACAGAAAAATCTGAAGAGAAAGTACCTGTCAACATCTCTGCTGCCTGAAAATCCTCTGCCTCCAGTTCCTTGAAAATATCTTCTGTCGTCACTTGGTCTCGTCCATGAATTCACAGAGCCACGTGACCGAGGCCTCTCATTTCCGTCTATAGCTCTGGGATCTTGATAAGCTCCATCTGTGAAAGAAGATCTCTGAGGATAGGAAGATCTGGTCTCTTCATAGGTTCCAGGTCTTGAACGGGGTCTCTCATGAAACCCAGCTTGAGGATCTTCATATGCTCCAGGTCGAGAAGGAGGTCTCTCAGCAAAGCCAGCTCTTGAATCCTCATATGCACCTGGACGAGACGGAGGTCTCTCTTGATAGCCTGCCCTAGGTTCCTCATATTGTCCGTGGGCAGAAGGTGGTCGATCTAGGAAGCCAGATCTACGATCCTCATATACACCAGTTCGAGAAGGAGGTCTATCATTAAAGCCAGCACCCCGGACAGCTCCAGGGCTTTGCCTATCAAAATTTCTCTGACTATAGCGAACTTTGTCATCCAACTGAGAGACCAGAAGTTCTAACTCCTGCTCCTTTTTTTGTACCTGATCTTGCACACCAGCTTGTTCTTCACCGGATTTTTGCATCAATTCCTTTTTCAGTTGTTCAATTTCTTCCTTTAGATTCTTCTCTTCTTCTGTTTCGGGCCTGAAAATGCCATCTCTTCAGTTTAAATAAAAGTATACTGTACCCATTCTAATTATTTTATTTTATTTTCATTATCATTTATCACTATTGGTAAATAAACTGATTTTCATCTATCTAGACAAAAAGCAATATATTCATCTAGTACTGTCTCAGGAGCATGAATTAAAAGATAATAGAAACAGCTTACAACTACTAAAGTTGATTGCACGCTACCAGCACCTTCTACCATAATAAGTACACAATTAATAACATAAACTAATAAAAGAACCATTACAGGAGAATATGCCTAGTGGGTTTTCAACTCAAAACATGAAACAAACGTTTATATTGTGACGAAACACCCTAAGGGAAACCTGCATTCATCTGAACTGAAGTTAATCATGCATATATGGAGAAACTTGGGCTAAACAAAATGAATCCAGTTCCAGCACTTATAGGTCTTTCGTTTGCAACTATATTTCATACCTCCATTTGACACTCTGGAAACACTTGCAAATTACATGTTACCTAGAACCATAAATAACAGCATTACTTCCATCCTTTGTCCCATCCACCACTAGCTTGCTTCTCTGCCTTACTTTATTGATCAATCAAATTGGACGTTATTAAACCATTAAATTCCTAATAAAGAACACCAAACAACATGTTTGTCTGCAACTCCACTTAACTTACTACTAATACGCTTTGCACTTTTTTATGACTCTGACCACCAGAGAAACTGGCATTGTCAGCTTCCAATTTTATGTGATAAATGCTCTTACTTTCCTTTGACACTCTGGAAACACTTGCCAATTATACGTTACCTTGAACCATAAAATAACAGAATTACTTCCATCCTTAGTCCCATCCACCACTAGCTTGCTTCTCTGCCTTACTTTATTGATCAATCAAATTGGACTATTTAAACTACTCCCTCTGTCCCGCTAAATGTGACCATGTTTCCTTAATGGGCCGTCCCACTAAAAGTGGTCACTTTCCCAAAAAGGAAACAATTTAACCTTCAAAATACATCACTCCTACTTTCTTAAAACACAAAATTTTACTTTCTTAAATTCCGTGTCGAACCACTTGTGGCCGCATTTAGCGGGACGGAGGGAGTACTAAATTCCTAATAACAGAACATCAAACAAATGTTTGTCTGCAACACCACTTAGCTTATTGATACGCATTGTCAGCTTCCAATTTAATGTACTAGATGCTCTTACTATATACATTTAACCAAAAGATTTCAAGATTTATAGTTTGCTTCAGTTTCTACGGAAATGTTTCATTAACACATATATTTGAACTCCCAAAGTTTGCTTCTTCATCTTAAAGGCACTTCCCATTCCCAAGCATATAGTTTTCTTATTTGTTTTGTGAACTGCATTAATATGTAGATTCATTATGTATCCCACATTACCATAACTTATAATTAATAATGAAATCCAAGTATGACAACTCTAAAGGGAATAAAGAAAATACCAACATGAAGCATCACTTCGATAACATTAAATGCATATTAATTTCATTCTTTTACTGAAGTCCCAAATTCTCAATGAGCTACACCAATTAAATTCCAAGTTGCAACATTAATTACTTTCCACCACCAGATGTTGAGGAATGAATGAACAGACCAACTGAACAGTTTGTCCAATAAAAAGATCGTATGTGTCAATTCCTCAATGATCCCAAGCAACTGAGGACCACATCATCTTCCAAATATCCTCGAATAAACCACAATATTGTACCAAACTAGCAGCCATTTTCCTTCTCCATCATTCTAAATTAAAAAACCCTATCGCTACTAATCCAAGAATAGCTAGAAAAGAAAAAGAAAAAAAAAGAAACTTAACAATTTCCATGCTTGCACTTCTCAAACCAAAATGGACATTAAGTAACAAAGCATATGCATGTCATCACAGCACTAGAAACTACACCTTCTCAAAAATTAAATGTCAGTAACATAATACACTGCGTAGGTAATGAATACCTGTCAACACGTCGATCCAACTTCAGATCAATCTTCTTCCAATCCAGGCCCTTCTCCTCTAGCAGAATTTCTCTAGGTTTGGCGTCCCCAAATGGATTTACTTTCGGCTTTTGCCTCGCTACAATTTCACCACTTTCTCCCAATGCTGGAGGGGCCTCCGACCTGCTCGATTGCGGAGTCTCGGGCCTACTTGAGTGCGAACTTGTAGGCCTACTCCCACCACTAACTGAGGGTTTCTTTTCTGCAACGCCCAAATCTAGCTTCTTCCAATCCAGCCCTTTCTCTGCCAACACTTCCTCCCTCGGCCTTGCTGCCCCAAAAGGATTCGGCTTGCTAACCTTTACCCCCTCTGCAGCATCAATTTTCGGAGAACTCAGACTCGAGCTCGGACTCTGTTCACTCCGAGTCCAGCGATCCGACTCGGGTCTGGAGAGTCCAGACGCAAAGCTCTCATTACGGCTCCAACGATCAGTATCGGGCCTTGAGAAGCCCGAGCCGAAGCTCGAAGAAGAGGATCTAGCCTGCGGCTGCGGTTGTGAAATAGGCTTCTTCGAAGAAACCCAGTTGTCCACTTCATCCGCCCGCGATGCACCGACGCCTCCCCCAAGTGAGCTGTACTTACCCGCCGGCCGGGATTCACGCGAATCGTGATCAGGTAGGGTTTGCTTCTTTGTCGACGCCCAATTATCGACCTCATCAGCTCGCGATGGCTGATCGAACTCCGAAACCCTAGATTGCTGCGACGCTCCCCTCCTACCATCATCCTCAAACCCATAAGATCTCCTGCCCTCATACTCCCGACGACCCGTATTAGGCCCGCCGGATCCCGAGCGAGACCCGTAATTAGAGAACCCGCCTCCCAATCTCCCGTACTGCATTTCCTCGGCCGAGCGCTCCTTGGGTCCCGTGGGAAGACGGAGCATTTCCTCCGGCGTCAGTCCGCGTCCCGGCACGGCGGGGGACATGTTGAATTGCTGGAGGGTCATCTTTGTCTTCTTCTTCTGCTTGGAGGTGCTCACCGATTCCTTCAGGCTAGGGAAGCTAGCGGCGGGCGCCGCGGCAGCATCGGCGGCGGCTTTCTCCTCGGCTTCACGCTGCTCGGCCTCCTCCCGCTCGGCTTCAGCCGCCCAGGCTCCGATTCCCCATGGCGATTTCGACATTTCTCCGAAGATCTCTCCCAATTAAATTGAATACACTATTATTATTTCCTTCTCTTGTGCGTTCCCCAAAAATCTGAGTTTGAATATAGAAGGAGAGATAAAAACTTGGTTTAAATCTTCTTCTCGTATAGATGCCGGGTCTTCAATCGGGGCTCCGAATCTGAATCACAACAAAAATTCCATGGAAAATTTTTGAAATATATTAGGGCTTATAAACAAATGGGAGAAAAATAAAACTACCATTTTGAAGAATTGTATGTTCAAAATATCCAAAATTTCCATGTACATGTTAAAAATATTCATTTTGTGTTGGGATTTAAAATAAAACTGAAAAAGTGGTTAAATTCCCTACAAAAATAAAAGTTTGTTAGATAAATTTATTAATTTTATTAAAGAAATATTTTTTAAAACAACTAAGGGGTGGATCGCCCCTTTCTTTCTCTCATTCTTCTTGTTTATGCGTGGACCGTCTACTCCTACACAAATCTTCCATCAGCCTCCTCTCCCCTTCTCTATCTCCTCCCCTCAGCTTCCTTCAGACCTCTCGCCGTCGCCGTTGAATAATTGGACCGCTCGTCGTCGCCCTGAAAGAGGTGTAACTTGTTCCTGGGGATTGGTGGAGCTTTCTTGGACCGCCGCCGCCTGAACCTCGTTGGAGAGCCATGGGAGAGAGCGAAGAAGACATACCACGGCATATTTAGGTTCAAAATTACTCCCTGAACATGTTAGAGTGTGGACCGCTGGTAAAATAGGGATGTCGCCCGACCCTATGTCAAGCGGTCCATCCTTAAAATGAACAAACTTATCAGCTGTTCATATAGATTCTGCATATATGTATTTTTCTTACATTTTTGGTGGCATGTAACCTAATTTTACGTGCATGTATGTTGATGTTTGTAATTTAAGTTTATATTATGTTTAATTGAATTGTTTTGTTCGAATTATAAATGTTTAGGACTTCAATATATGATTTTTGGCCTTAGAAAAATATATAGAATCCACGTTTTGATGGACCTCTGGTAAATTGATGATGGCTTGAAGAACCAACCCAGCGGCCATAGGCTTGTGATCTGATATAATTATTGTTGTTTCATTTATGTAAAAATTATATAAATATGTGAGTGATTTGGTGTTCTACGTAATTAATTGTGAGAATTATGATTGTTTTAATTTAATTATTATAATTTTGATGAATATGATGTAATTTTAATTTAATTTGATGTTACATGAACTGATTTAAATTATTTTTATTGATTGAATGTTGAAGGAGTCGGCTCAGCCTTGGTATCGCAGACCTAACTCTATTAATCGGAAATGTAAACCCAACATTTATTATAAGATAGGTATCGTAGAAGAAATTAGGTCTAGACTCTTGCAATTAGATGAGAACGAGCTTGTTCAAAGATTCCAACGTGGGCCGTTTGGTCATTTCTTTAGTTGGGGTCCGGGTAACCTATCTTGTCCAGCTTTGCACAGTATAGTGTGTAGGGCAATCTACACTAGGGGTGAGATTTGGTTCCACATATGCGGGGGTGATGTCGAGTACACTTTGGGTGATCATGCACTGATCACTGGGTTGAGATTCGGACCTTCAAATTTTGATAGTATATGCCCGCACGATCCGACTGGGTCGTCTTTCTTTATGTCCATCTGCAATGGCATTCACATGACTGCTGCTGATCTCCTATCACGTTTTTCTAATTTCCATAGCAGCATAGATGATCATGATGGAGAGATCCATTTCCGCACCGCCCATGTCCTCATGGCCTACGTCTTCGTATTTGGCCATGATTCACAAAAATTTATTTTCCCGTGGCTATGGTCTTTGGTGGAGGACCTAGACACCTTCTATAATTTTCCTTGGGGCGCATACTCTTATAAAATTCTTAGGACTAACATTAGGAAAATTCCCGACAATCCAAAATATCATTTTTATAGCTTGGCTTGGGCACTGATGATGTGGGGCTTAGAGGTCATCCCGGGATTCGAGGCGTTTGCTGGTAGGCAACGGGACATCCCTTCAGCATATCCCCGTTGTCTGAGATGGAATTTCTAGAAGAATCTAAACAGGACAGTGGAGCAGCTCTATGAGTGTTTTGATGAGGAGGAGGAGAGACGTGCATATTACATCTCCACACAGTGTGAGACCCCCATGGATGTGCAGTACATGCCTCTGACTAATCCAATTACCCGGGGGGGCATGACAGCCGAGCAACGTGCACCGAGGCATAGAGTGCCACCGGTCGGCGAGCTACGAGGAACGTGGAGCCCCTACATGTAGATGAGCCAGAGCCAGATGAGTCATATTACCACGACCCACCATCTGAGGCAGAGCCTCCTCCACCTGAGACAGAGCGTCCTCCTCGACGTCGGAGAGATACTGGAAAGCGTCCCAGGCCACTGGTGTCTGACTCCTCATCTAGTAGTAGTGGTGGCAGGACACAGCATGTAGTTAACGAGGTGAAGGCACGGATGAGTGCTTATGAGGCACGTATGATTGAGAGGCAGGAGCAGATGGAGGCCCGGATGATTGAGAGACATAATGATTTGAAGAATACTATCAAGAGATAGTTTGGAGAGCTTATGGGAGCCATCTGGTGTGGTCCGAACCGATATAGTCAGCCGATTATGCATACACGCAGGCAGGCCCCCCCATGCCTCAGTCAGTTAGGCATTCGATGCAGTCAGCTCGGCCTGCGATGCAGACACCTTGGCCTAGTGAATTTCGAGTCACGAGCCCTCCACCACGCGCAGTGCCAGATTTTCAGCCTTCTAGCTCTAGCAGCGGTCCTCAGTAATTTGTGTCTGACCTACTGCGTTTTCAGGCGCCATTTGTGACCACACATCATTCTTCGGCGGATACTTCATCTCTAAGTTGATAATTTTCATATTTATTTATGATAAACATATAGTTTCAAAATAAAAGTATTTAATTTTGTTAAATATTTTTTTGTAGACCCCATGGCCATTTGACACGCAGCTAGTCAATGTGGCACATGATGACGCGGAGCCGGATGAGTTTGGGGGTCAGTTTCGTGATAGGTCACGAATTGCATTTTACCCGAAGGATGTACCAGATAGCGTCGGGGAAGAAATAGTGAAGATATATACTGCATTCATGAAGAGATTATACACCGACTATACTATAGTGACTGAGACTGGCTTTCAAATAAAAGTTGCTGACTTCAAGTTGATGCTTCATATGGACGCAGATTACTTCACTGAGGTAAGTGTTTTAATATTAAAAATTATTTAAGTTAAAATTGAATTAATGTTACTAATTTATGATTGTTATTTTGCAGACCATAGACTTATATATCATGACTTCATGAGCCTCCAGTCCAGGCTGTTGCAGAATGATGGTGTATTCCCTTCACAGACCGGAAGACGCACTGTTATCTGCAAATGTGATTTCTTCGTAAGTATTTTTAATACATTTATAGTTCAAGAATAAGTTCTTTATATGTGAAAATTAGCCTAATTTTCTTTTGAATCTTGTCTTCAAGCATCGACTGAAGTCGGATTGGAATGCTGGTATGGCTCGTGCCGAAGCCGAGCAGTTGCCCGGATGGAAAGCAAAATTTGCATATATCCAACAAAATTATAGGGCAAGCGACTATTTACGTGATATTGTTCACGCACGTAATATAGGATCTACAGTCATACCTTGGTTTAAGGCTACAACGGTATGTTTTTTATTAATATGCAATTATATATAATTATATGCTATTATATGAATTATATGCAATTATATATAATTATATGAAATTATATTTAATTATATGCAATTACATATATTTATTTGCTATTATTTGAATTATATGTAATTATATTTAATTATATGCAATTATATATAATTATATGCTATTGTATGAATTAATATGAATTATATGCAATTATATATAACTATATACTATTGTATGAATTAATATGAATAATATGCAATTATATATAATTATATACAGTTATATTTAATTATATGCAATTACATATATTTATTTGCTATTATATGAATTATATGCAATTATATTTAATTATATGCAATTATATATAATTATATGCTATTGTATGAATTAATATGAATTATATGCAATTATATATAATTATATGCTATTGTATGAATTAATATGAATAATATGCAATTATATAATTATTTGCTATTATATGCATTCATATGTTGCACTTGTATGTTATATTTCCCTGTATCGTCAACAAGCATTATGTGGTCATTATTTGTGATATGTACAATCGGATCATGAGTCTGTATGATCCATTGTGGTTCAAATTGGATGACGCGGCGAAGAATATGAGACACATGGCATTGGCTCATATTTACTATCTTCTGTCAATGGTGTTGGCACAGTCGTTCTATTATCAGCAACAAGAGATAGGTGTGTCTGATACAGGTGACAGATTTAAGTTGAAGGTTCCTCCGGAATCAGAGCAATTGAAGCAAATGGTGTAAAAATTCGAATAAAATAAATCCCTAATTATCGAGCTTAAGATATTTAGTTATAAATTCATCTCCCGGAGATTTTTATTTTTATACATTTACGTATTATTGCCTAATTTCGATTAAAATTTCTATACGTTATTACCAGAAATATTTAATTGCATTGCATTAGCATCCATAAATTTTGATAATTTGTATGATTTTATTAAATAATTGTGTTCATAATTTTTTATGTGCAATTATCATGTCAATTTGTTCCAACTTGTAATGCTTAGAAAATTTGATTATAAATGTGAATCTTAATAATCTATCATATGTGTAAATATTTACATAGATGGCTTGAATGTATAAGTGATATATATATATATATATATAGGTGTATATATATGTGTGTAGTGAGCATGTATTGAGGTATTACATAATATGTATATATGTAGGGGAATTATAATGTATCTATTATATGTGAAATTATCCAATAAATAACATATAATACACTTATACAAAATATAAATAAAAGATACCACAAATCCTACATCTAGGCTTAATAATTAGGATTTGAGAGAGATAATTGTTGGGAAAGTAAAATTTTTCTTCTTCCAAACTCCAAATCGTCACTTTCATCTCCCCCATGCAAGAAAACCCAAAATCACACTCTTCTCCTATCTTCTTCATTTTCCAAGACACTCATTCACTCTTACAACTCTCACCCTACACCTCTCTCTCCCCACAACCTCCATTGACACTCTCAAGCTCAAGAACACATTCCTCCATTGTTGCATGCACACCAACGCCAAGCTTCCATCCTCCACCCACACCTAAGAGCTTCACCCACATCCAAGCTACTGAGATAGGAAGAGGAAGAGCACTCCATCATCCATCATTCCAAGCTAGAGGAGGAGAGTGATAGAACTTGAGGTATATTATGTTAACCAAGTTGTATTCTTGAGTTTGAGCTATAAAACCCCTTCAACCTCTTCCCCATTGACTTAGGATGGATTTTGTATGTTTTCTAAACATTTTTATATAATAAAGTTCAAATCTTTAAAATTTTATGAGGAGAAACACGAAAGAGAAGAAATAGAAGTTTAGAATCTGCCGATGAATTTTTGAGATAAGTTTCTGCATGTCTCGTGTCGTTTTACTTCTCCATTTATTTTGAAAATTTGTATATAGAAACCTTGCTATGTTAACTATATTTATACAAAATTTCAGCTTATTCTAAGTTCGTTTGGTATTTTAAAAAAAATATGTGAAGTAGGCCTCGCAACTGTGAAAACTTGAAATTTTTGCATGTGCCCTTGTTTTTAGATAAATTACAGAGCTTGCTTCGACATGATTTACTTCTCCGTTTATGATGAAAGTTTATATGTAGATACCTTACTATATGAATTATAATACTGTAAAGTTTCGTCCATTTTTATAATGTTTGTGATTTTTGAAAAATATTTGAAGTTGACTGTTTGAAGTAAAAATCCTTGTAAATGGTGACACTTTGTATTCTGTGTTCATGTGGTTTTATAAGGTGTAATTTATGTTTAAAATTTTTTGGGAATATTAGGTTATATGTAGAGTAATCCTACCAAGTTTTAGGGAAAACTATGTTGTTTTGATATTTTTAATAAATCCTCCAAAAACGTTACACGAATCTGAAATGCTTTCTAACATAGCTGAACTAATTATCTCCGTTCATAGGATTTTATTAATCGCCTTTGATTGAAATTTTTACAAAACGTCATTTACTATGTATTTATAATATCTATAAGTTTTCAACACCTTTAAACAAGTATAAGTATTTTTAAAGGATTTTACAAAATGACAGCCCGTAAGATACCGATTTTTGGCAGATCTTAGTATACCTTGAATAACTTCTGCCTCACTTAATATTTTTTACTCTTGTTTTCTTTAAATGATAGATGACTTCAGTAGCTTTCTAGATTGATAAATTAGAGCTTCTAGTTATTTGTAAGGTGATAGTTATGACCTTTCAAAATCTACTGATTTACATGCACAATCTGCCCTAGACTTGTTCATGAGAGTATTGTACTTTCTTTACTTTAAATTATGTTATGTGTTTATTTTGCATCATATTGTGATATGTTAGGTGTATATGATATATGTGACATAAATTTCTTGTATAATTATTGATATAATTTTATTGTATGGATTGTATATATGGAAATTGTTCCCTTTAAGCATTTGAAATTAAGTTATATGCTCATATGTACTTAAGTTGTTAATGATCTTAAACTTGATTATATATGTTTATATGATTTATATGTCCACGAGCATCATGCATATCACGATCATTATTTATGAAAAATATAGTTATATAATTAATGGCATAACTTATAAATGTTTCTTATCAAAAACCCGGGAGTAGGAATAGAACATAGGGACGACTTGTACGATTAGCCTCCTAAGTTGAGACTTGTATTGTAGGTTCCGTTCAGGCCGATAAGTGACTCGTGCATTTTTCCCGTTCAACTGATCCACAAGATTGAGGTGGGTTTCCTATTTACAGTACGGTATTTTCGAGCTAGTGAGCTCCAAATGTTTTATTAAATGTGAATTTACATGCCAAGTTTTTGTATTGCTCATGTGTATCCTAAATGTGATGGATCGGTATTACCGTACCCATTGATTGGCGCTGCCAATGATGTAAGTTAACAATTGTGCCTTGAGCCGGATCCGGCCAAGGTAGTGTACATGGAAAGTCCGGATCGGGTGAACTTGGCCAGGTTCCCCAGTCTTGGCGAAAGGGGATTATTCGCGGAAGACTTCGATTTTTCCCGTCTAGTCGCAATGAGGAACACAATGAATGAGCAAAGAATGATGACGAGCTCGATATGATGGTAAAATGTATGTTTTCATATGCGTAGGGTGGGCTTTCGTTTTAAAATGCCTTGCGACATATGGTTGGGCATGTAATATTCTTTTTATGAATGTTTATACTAGTTTTTCACTGATAAAGGGGCAAGAAACCCACGGGGTACATTAGTACTCAGCCCAAAATTTCTTTCAAATGTTTTTCACAGGTTGAGAGGCAGGCGTAGACGAGCTGGCGTTGGAGGTTGGTGTTGGTGAGGTTGTTCCCTCCTTCGAGCTAATATTTCTTTTGATTCAATTAAACAAACCCCAAACTGTGCTAAGTTGAATTTTCGTTGTTTTTAGTAAAGTTTGTTGTGCCTTAAATGGCTTGGACCTTACCTTATTTTGAACCTTGAAAATGCTTCGATCTTGTAAACTCTTAGTCTTTATCAAGAGTTACTTTATTTAAATAGATCATTTCCAATGTCCTCATACATTGGAAATGTGGTACTCAGAGTGTTCTCGATCCTTATTGATAATATTTGCTTGACCTATTTCATCATAAATTACCCTTATTTATTTAAGTTATAACATTCGTTGTTTTTGATCCTATTTATTTCAATGTTTACGGTTCAATGTCTTCATACATTGAACTCGTGTCGTATCTAGAGTGTCCAAAATCCTGGAGTTTACCCTTCTTCTTCTATTGTTAATCATTACTTTGTCGTTATGAAATATTTCTCAATTATATTTTTGTTGAATTCTTCTTATATCCTGCGGGGCGTGACAAATGGACAGTCATAGTTGTGGTCCTTTTCTATGCATGACCGTTGAACGACATATTAGTGGGAGTCCATCTATTATCTGGGGAAGCAAAAATGTGAAGACGTATCGTAGATTAGTTGCTCAGAGAATTTTCTCTCTTTGTAGTTGATTATTATTTCTTAACCATATGTTTGATATTGGATGACTTCGTTTTTTGCTATTCTTAATATTTGATGACTTCGTTGTGTTTTCAATTTACTACGAGTTTTACAAAAATAAATACAAAAAAAGATGACTTCGAGTTAGGAGTAATATGCAATTTTAATCATTTGATTTCGTTGTATTTTCACTTTACTACGAATTTTACAAAAATAAATACCAAAAAAATTGAACAACAAAAAAAGACAATCAGTGGGATTTGAACCCACATCATTTGAATTTCGAAGATTTATAGGGGAAAATCAAACCAAGTTGGTTATCACTTCTTTTCAATTTATTAATACAAATAAAAATTAATAAATATAAAGCAAATGCATAGCAAAACTCAAAATTATATTAAATATATTTATATTTCTTCATATATTTAATATAAATATATTCTTATTAGAATATATTTAAATTTCTTCAAATATTCAATATAAATATATTCTTATTAGAATATATTGAATATTTGAAGAAATATTCAATATAAGTATATATTATTTTCAGTCTTCATAACATCAAATAAGTCTTCAGAACATCTGATAAGTCTTCACAACAAATTACACAATAAATAAGTCTACATAACATCAAATAAATCTTTTACTACTAATCATCATGTGATTGGGGACAATTCGGACCCGTATGTCCTGTCATATTGCAATGAGGACATTTTCGACTTCCTCTCCTACGTCTCCCAAATGTTTTCCCTCCTGATCTACGTCTACTCATCCTTGGTCTACCCGGCATTCTTATTGCTTTGTTTGGCAAAACTTCAATTGTTGAAATATTGTCCGGCAAATTCCAATTTTGTTTAGGAGGAATTCGAGATATCACACATTTATACGCATCAACAACTGCTGACGATTTGTAGTAGTGTGCTACAAAATCAATTGCACTTATTCCAAATTTCTTGCACATATAATAATATTATAATAAATTCTCAAACACATAATCTAAATTAATTCTCAAAGACATAATGAAGAAATACGTACGTAATTGCCGCAATAGCATGAGAACACGAGATCCCGTCTTACTGAAATTACATGCATTCACATGTTCACACTCCAAGGTCTACCAACAATGATCGATTATTGGTTTCAATTCGGTGTCGATCATCACCTACTGGAAGTGATCTGTATGTATGAGATCTCTCAATTTGGACCATCGTTTTATGTCTTACCTCTTCTGGAAATGGATGTCTTTCCCTGTTGGCAGCTATAAGTCGTTTGCTAAACCAATATTCACAAATCAGTGTTACTGCCTCCATGCATGCACAAATAGGTAGACGATGAGCCCATAAAAGTGTACGATTAAAGCTCTCAACTGTATTCGACGTTAAGAAGCTCTACCTTCGAACATGACACATCAACCGAGCCCACTTAGCAGGTCCAATGTTCATTAAGTGATCATAGGTCTGCACCTTACTAACTTGAATCATGTTCATTCTTTTTTGAAATTCGGCCTTCTTGTATGTGTAAGCAGCCTTCTGAAACAACCCCAGAGTAGTTTTACCAAATCTTTTTAAATTGTTACTAAGATGGTAGTAACAAAAGGCATGAGTTGCTTCCGGAAATACAACACTCACTACATGCTCAATTGACACATGTTGATCAGATACAATCAATGTTTGAGTCGTGCTCCCATATGCTCTTCTTAGTCGTGTCATGAACCATACCCAAGACTCATGATTCTCAATTGGGCCGATTCCATACGTCAACGGATACACCTGCTCATTTGCATCCTTTGTAACTGCAACAAACATAATGCCATTATTCTTTCCCTTCAAGTGAGTGCCGTTGACTACTATTACCGGCCTCATGCACAAGCCAAATGCTGATCTACAAGCACCAAGAACCACAAATACATGACGAAACATGTTGTCTGCACCAATGTCGATACCTGCGATCGTGTCCAGATTTGTCATCTCTAACATATGCAAATAACCAAGCAGTAGTTGGTATGATTCATGATATTTACCATATATCATCTCAACAGCATGGTTTCTATCTCTTAGCGCCACATCGTAGGACACTTGCATACCAAACATACTCATCAACTCGTTTTGAATAACTTTGGGCTTTATGATTTCATTTGTGTTTCTCATTTTCTTTGCAAAATACGCACCAATCACCTTTGAGTGGACATTCCTCGGTCCAATGTTTGTGATACCATCCCCGCACGTGTGCTAGCCACAGAACTTCATTACAAGCCACGACCCTCCATGAGAACAAGCACGCAACTTGAATGAGCAATCGCTTCTTAACTTGCATTTCCAATACAATCGAGTTGTATCTGATCTAGTCACTCAATATTATGTTTTATGTTCAAGATTTCACAAACCACCTATAAGGTTAAGCTGCTCCTTATCATCAAAAATATATCCTTCAGCCAACTCTTCTAGTAACGGATTTTCTTCACAAAACACATCTGAAGCTGTAACATCAGGAGGTACCATTGGAATTAACCAATTAATTAAGTATGCTTTTGGGACCCGTATGTTATCATTATCACCCGCACTAGGATACATAAGTTCTAGTAAATGCCGCATACCTCCTTCCTCGTGGATCCATTCAGCAAATTCAGCAAAAACAAATCTGTTAAAGGTCAAATCAGTTTCTTTTTCAGATTCGGAGCTCTCAGATGATGGAACATAATCATCGTCGTCATCATCCTCTTCATCAACATAAAAATCAACATTTTCTTGTCCCTGTCCTTATTCCTGTTCATGTTCCTGTCCCGAACTCTGATACTGCTCTTTACCCTGATACTGATAATCGTCCTGATATTGATCTTCACCCTGACCTGTCCTTGTCCATATCCATATGTCTCATTCAAGTTTGAAATTTCATTGGCTATGCTCGTCGAACTGAAGTTCATGTCTGCAGGGTAAAATTCATCGAACCAATCCGACGAAGTTGCAAACCTTCTAATATTTTCTAGTTCATCATTCATGTTTGAGCTTTGCGATGGTTCACCCATATCGAACGAAGATTGGTTGATATAACATCACAACAAAAAAAAAGGTTTCTCGCGACGGATTTTTCCGTCGTTAGCCCGAGAATTCCGTCGTCTCAAAGGGGGCTAACGACGGACCTAACGACGGAATTTTCTGTCTGTATTTCCTTCGTCGTTAGCACCACTAACGACGGAAATTAAAGTCCATCGTTAGCTAACGACGGACTAACGACGGAATTTGTCCGTCGTTACTAACGACGAATTGGATTCCGTCGTTAGATTACCTCTGGTGGTCGTCGAGGGCGCCGGAGATCTAACGACAGACTTAGCGACGGATTTTTCCGTCGTTAGTTTAAATTTTTTTTAAAAAAAAAAATTAAAATTTTATTGTTTTTTTTTGTTTTTTTTTTGATTAATATTGAAAACAATTATACAAGTAAAATAGATAACTTGGGCTAATAAAATAAGTAATTAAATTTATTTAAAATTTCGTACTTAAGTTAACAATTCCTACAATATATTTTTCAAACTCATAAGATTCTATCTAATACAAGGATGTTTATTTACAAACGATAATGTGCAACTAACTTCACTTCACACATATATGGTGTCAAGATACGAACAAGCCTCGAGTAATTATCATCCTTAACCTGCAAGATGAAAAAAAAAGAACTTAAATTTTGTAATGTCGCTTGTAAACATATAAAGATAATTAGAATAGTAAAATATATCAACTATAGGGCAAAACATGATTTTATAATTTCAAATCTAAAATTGTCATAAAGCCTAATTGATAATCCATTCACCTTAAATATATTTACTTACATCTTTTCATTCACCAATTTGGACCAGAAATTCAGGTGCTCATAGAATCCGTGCTACAAATAAGTTCTTCAGCATCAATTCATTCATAATGAAACAAAGCTTCAGGGAATGTAATTCAACCTTAAAAGAAAGGATAGCAAGACAAAATAGTAATATTGAAATATAAATGTATCAAATGAAAAATTATTACACAATAGAAAATTCATAAGCACAACAAAGATGCAACCAAGGGCTCAATGGAAGTGATAAGCAGGTTCTAAGGGAACTAAAATCCATTAATCAATAAATCATTCCATGGTACAACACTAATTCAACTAATTAACCTAATTAAACATATAGTATTAATTAACAATTTAAACTAATTAAATAATTAAACTAATTAAATAATTAAACTAATTAAATAATCTAAGCTAATTAAATTACATAATCTAACAATTAAACTATAATTAACAATAAATTTTAAAAATTAATTACAAAATCTAACAATTAAATTATAATTAACAACAAATTTAACAAAAAAAAAATTCATACCTGCCGGAGCAGGCGGAGGGCGGCGGCGCACGGCGGCAGGCGGAGGGCGGAGCAGGTGGACGGCGGTAGGCGGAGGGGCGGCGGCAGCTTTGTTTCCGGCGAAAAAATGGACGAAAATTAGAAATAGAGAGAGATAGAGATAGAGGGGAAGTAAAATGGGAGAAATAGGTATACCTTAACGTATTTGGCCGGTGGGAACTTCCAATCGCCAGTGGGGGGAAAATTTCGCCGGAGAAGAGGGTGTTTTGCCTTCTGAAATTCTGTTTTCGCGAAATGGGGATGAAACCCGATTTAAAGGGCTGGACGACGGACTTCACGACGGAATATTCCGTCGTCCATTAATAAAAAAATTAAAGTTAACGACGGAATATTCCGTCGTTAGCCTTAACGACGGAAAAGTTCGTCGTCCATTAATTAAAAAAATAAAGTTAACGACGGAATATTCCATCGTTAGGTCCGTCGTTAACTTTGGCGCCAACTTGCGCGCCAAAAAATCCGTCGTCCAGTCCGTCGTTAGGCATTTTGTGGAGATCCGTCGCCAGTCCGTCGCCAATTGACGACGGAATATGAATCCGTCGTTAGATCCGTCGCCAGTTTGATATTTTTTTGTAGTGCATATACCGTGGGACTTGCGATGCTCTTGCATAAAGAAACCAATTCTGCATCACTTGTCAAACAATATTTTATCATTTGCCCACTTCGAGATGCCGACAAGTAAAACATTTTGTACTCTGTCCCCTACGACACCAACATGTTGTTAATACAAAATCTAAAATTGTATAACGAAATTTCATTTCTCGGAAGCGGTGCAATCTGCTCTCGTCCATTCACATAAGTACAATCAACCAAATAACCTCCAAATTTGACGTTTACAATTTGACAATCCATCATCTACAAATTAAAATTACAAATTAGGCATATATCCATTCGACAATAAGCTATAATTACTACATAAGATATTTTTTCACGTATTAACTATAGATATGCAATCACATATGTCATATAAGCATGAAAATGCATGGACCTCTGGAAGAAGTGGCATGGACCGCCCACATGTATAGCCGA
>JAPKLX010000004.1:4293584-4307155 GCA_026898415.1 Leonotis leonurus
TTTAGGAGAAATGTGTTATAGGAGAGAGAAAATAATCTATAAAGTTTTAAAAATTAATAAGCTAAACGCTAAACATAAACCAGATTCAGTTGTACATGTATATTATGATTTATTCAATGCTCAAGTTATCTTGTTGCTCTATTGATTCACAATATAGCCTTCCTGTTTTAAGTTATTTACAAAATTTGCCATAAAAATTTAAGTTATTTACAAAATTTGCCACTCAAATTGATTTCAATTGGAATGCTTTCTATTTTATATATATATATAGATTACCATGAAAAATGTCTCGTTATTTCCCCCTTATCTATGTGTAGAAAATAATAAAGTTGTGAATTGACGGTTACCTATTATTTTCTATAAATAATTCAATATCATTTTTATATTATATAAAATTATTATTTATAATTTTTAAAATCATATTTAAAATTATAAGTTCACATATATTATATATATATATATATTATATATATATATTATATATATATATATATATATAAAAGTGGTCATTAAAAAAACCGAACCTACAATTCGAAATAGAAATGTCTTATATAATTTTAAATTGACATGCATCATGAAGTGTTCATAGTTCAATTTTAATTTCAAATTTAAATTATAAATATGTAATTCTATATATGATAAATCAAATAGTAACCATAACAGTAACCACAATTGTAATGGTGATAAACACTACTAACCACATAGTAGTATTTAGTTTGTAGATATATATTAAATTCTTAATGCGCCCACGAATGATGTGGCATGCCTTGTAGATATATATTAAATTCTTAATATTTTTTTATTAATTATCACTTTCCGACTAGGGTTCATTGGTTAGGGTATAGTTTAATAGTATTCAATAAAAATTAATAATAAAAAATAAATTTAACAAAGAAATAAAAATATAGTAAGTCACATGTTAATGTGGCAATGACGTGGCATTGCCATATCAGCTGCGGGCACATTAAGATGTGCCCGCCGCAGGCGGTGGAGCATTACTCTACGTTTATTTTAATGTGTATACAGAACAGAGATGATTCTTTTTGGCTTTAAGGATATTCACTTTGTTGTGTTGTGTGTATCCTCTTTTTGACTAAAATAATTGATTTCAAGCAGCTGCGTCACTGCATACTACACACTCCATTTTAAAAGTGGTTACCAAATTATTCAAAATTGACTTCCTTTGCTAATAATACAAACATATATGGCCCTACTCCCTATTTTATCTCTTATTTGTTTCCAAAATCAAATTGTAACTTGGGTGTTCAATAAATAGTTCAGACCCTATTTGCATAATTCGAAATTAAAACTTTTTGGTCTCGACATAATTCGGTTGCACAATGAGTTAGACTTGTGCAATATTAATATTTGGCATGATTTATGCTGCAATGTTATGATGCAAAATCACACTAGACGTGAAAAATATTGACAATCTAAATTAAGAAAATATTGAAATACTTACAAATATAAGTGTATTAGCTAGCTCCCTGCCATGCAACATCATATTGTTCTATGTTATTATTATTATGTGCATTATAATCAATTCATCAAAATGTCTTTCTTGTGTATAAAATACACTTCAGCATGTATATATAATAAAGGCTATAGAAACAAAATACTGGGGATAGGCTACTCTTAATCACGAGATGTTCGGATTTAAAGCCTTACTTATATGGACCTAAATTTTATGTTTGATACATACTTTAATAAAGTCAAGATCATGTCTTTTCTGACATTTAATTTTAGTAGTGTAATTTTATTTTTCCAATATCCATTACTAATTATTAAACAAATAAATTAACTATAGAATGTACACTTTCATGAATTTTTTTGGTGTTATATGATATTTTATGTTCATATATATATAGAGAGAGAGACGCACGCTGGTGTTGGGTCTCCACGCAACGGTAAATTAAATGAAAAGGTAATAAGAACTCCAATTTTAAATTGTTAATTAAGCTTTACTTATCGATTACTATAAGTCTTTATTAAATCTTAATTAACTCATCAATTAAAGAAATTGTTGCTCACAAATTAAATACTTTTGCCAACTAAAAACTAATCATAAAACCCGACTATATACCTACTTTGAAAAACAATCATAAATGATAAAAGGAATTATTGTCAGATAGAATGATACCTTGTTTAAATTTTTAATCCTATATTCTAATTCTAAAATTATTAACCTAAAAAGTTTTGTACAATTATTGGGAGAAGAGATGATGAAGTGTAATCGTGCAAATTAGTAGGTGGCCTTAATTACGCATATATTTTGATTCCATCAAGTAACGACATTGCACTCTAAAACAAATTATGTGATATAGCATTAATCTTCCCGTAAGAACGTTACTGTTGAAAATAAACACGTTTTATTTGTAACTTAATAATTATATACTTGTGGATCGGAGGCAAATTAAGAACCCAATTTCATGAGAAACATAAATTACTAATACAATACGCAAAATGAAGCATACTAATTATATATATATAGGATGTAGTTCATATAAAAAGTGATATTAAGGTATAAAATAGGAAGTCATCCAAACCACCCATTTTTTAGATCTTGCGGTTGAGATTTGTCTATTATTTTCGATTATTATGTGATTAAAATAATACATTTTTATTGCAAAAAGGGTATACCAGTAAATTGACTACAATTAATGCTATGGTGGTTATGGAAACGAACGATTAATTAGGGAGGAAAGGGATTCTTTATTATACTATTCCATAACCGCCGTTTTTAGGAGAGGTGTGAGTTTTTGTTCAATTATAATCGTTGATGTGAAGAGACGAAGTGTTGCAGTAGTAATTTCCAGTGAATCAAGGTTGTGAAGGTAAGTGGATGTATAACAATGATTGTTTTATGTATTTGGAATGATATAATAACGTTTATGCATTACGTTTTGTTAATTGTTGCATCGTTTTGATCATTGTTGCATCGTTTAAATGACAATTTTTGCATTGAACCAGGCTACGATTTTGCATTACTTCATTTACATTGTTGCACTGTTAATATAATTATGATGCATTGTTCTTGATTAACCGTCTACGAGTTGTTGCATTTGTGTTCTTAATAGTTTGCATTGAGAAATAATTGATGGAATGGGCGGTGAATTCATGGCAGTATGATTTGTTTTAGTTACGTTGTTGCATTATTTACACGACAATTTGCATTGAACCAGACTACAGTTTTGCATTACTTCAGTTACATTGTTGCACTGTTAATATAATCATGATGCGCTGTTTTTTATTAACCTTCTACGAGTTGTTGCACTCACATTCAAACGATTTTGCATCATGGTCGCTTCTGGTAAACGGCCCTCCTCGAAGTCGTCATCTTCCCCGGCGTTGCATCATGGTCGCTTTTGCACCACTGGTGCTTCCTCCAACTGCAATTCCTGAAAATCATCTTCTTCTCCAGTGCGTTGCAACAATCTTGTAGACCTCCGGCGTGATGATAAAGCCATATTGTTCGAACACAAGTGGTGGTTTTCGTGTTTTTAGCGCAGAGGATTGGGTAGAAGTATTATTTTGGGAAGTTACTTGTTTGTGGCGTGAACAATGGGTTTGTAAAATCAGTTCTAGAATTAAAAACTGCTATTAATTTTTTCTCCCTCAAATACCCTTTTGCATTGTGAAATGCAATGCAAATTCAATTTTTAAAAAAAATCAGGATGAAATCTGGACCATTGGATCTTGTGAGATGTGTGGTTTGGATTACTTCCTATTTTATACCCAAAACTCACTTTCTACCTGAACCCACCCCTATATATATATATATATAATATATTACTTCCTCCGTCCATGAAATATCTTCCTAGTTTGACCCGGTGCGGGTTTTAATGGAGAGAGTGAAATTAGAGTCTCACTTGATATATTGTTTTAAATTGTGTTGTATATATTTAGTGGATTTTGGATCTCACCTAATCCATTATATTAAATTGAATTGTGTGTAGAGAGTGTGGTAGGTCCACCTATTATAAATGAAAAGTTTAAAGTAGGAAGAAGTTTTGTGGACGGACGAAAATGATAAAATAGAAAGAAATTTCGTGGATGAATGGAGTATTATTAATGTATGACCTTACCTGGCAATTGGCATGCACCTCCTTTGGCAGTCAAAGTCGTCTAATTTATATCATACGTTTTTGGGTCACTGATATATTCATATTTAAAATATACTAAGTATTATAAAACCCTGACACTATTATTATTATTAACAGATAAACACTCATTTTACGTGTTTAACTTGATACGATTGGTTCAATTTAGTGTCTCATTTATTTTGTTTCGTGTTGTTTTATATTTATTTATTTTTTTATGCTCGTATGTAGTTTGGGTCGCATTTTACGCATTTTTCATATGTTTTGTTGGAAAGGATGTAATTGAAGACCTATTGGGCCTAATGATGGGCCCAAATGCGTATCGGGGCAAGACATGTACCAAGGATCGAGACACGAGTGCACGGAATACGAGAAGTCGAGCTTGGGACGAAAGGCAGCAACTTCGACGACCTAGGGAAGTCAGTCGCCGAAAATGTTTGACGACTTCGGCAATCAGAACCTGCGGGAAAGCTTGACAATTTCGGCGTTCGCCAAAGTTGTTTTATTTTAGCTGCAACTTCGGCGATCCATCTCGTCGATCGTCGAAGTTGGACGGATTTCGCGCTTTACGGTTATTTCTACGCGGATTCGACACTCTTCTCATATTCTCGCCCTATACACTATATAAGGACATCATTCTAGAGCCCTAGACTCTCTCTCTTTACATTCTACATACTTGTATTCTATAGTTTCCATTATTTACATTCTAGATTAGTTTTCAACGTTCCGAAAGAAAGATCGTGATCAATGATAGACAACCCGAAGATCAAGAGTTCTACAAAGTGGTTTTTTATGTTACTTTATTTTTTTCTATTATTTACTTTTAGTATGAGTAATTAAACGCTTTGAGATTTTAGGGATTTTGTAACCTATTTTCATTAATGAATTCGCATTAATTCCTAAGCTTCTTTCTTATGCTTGTTTGTGATTTATTATTTTAATTTTCATGTTTTGATAACTGACCATTATTATTATATGCAAGTTATGACTTTGATGTCTTATTCAAAATTGAATTCATAGGCGGTCACATGAATCACAATACATGTTTTGCTTGAGGCCTAACGGAGATAAGAGAATTGTCGGATGATATTTTTTATGTGTTTTTTGTAACTGATTTAATTCTCTTGAGACTTAGAGGAGATAGAGATTAAATTAGTCCACTATGATATAACTGATTTATGCGAACCTTCACATGCTTTACGATTAAAATATGGTAATTAAATTTAATTGTTGAATCTATTAATTGATTTAGTGTCCATACATTACTCTGTAATCTTCTTTTTATTATTTGTTTATTATGTTATTGTTTCGCAAGCCTGTAGGCTATTTTATATTCATTCGATTTTATTCATATTTCTGTTTGTCTAGATAATAATCGAGTCTCTAGAAGAATTATTCAGTGTATTTTCGTTTATTAGTACTTGTGGATACGATATTCTGATTGCTCTATTTTATACATATTTTTGCGTTTAAAATAGTACGATCAGTAACAAGTAACAACGATTAATTAGGGTTCACGGGAGCCAAGGGTCATGGAATTGAAGCGACTGGATTCCAGCGACATAGAAAAGTGTCAAATTTGTGAATAACCATGAGAGAAATTGACGGAAGAAAGCCATAAGTAAACCAAAGCATGAGAAAAATGGAAATAATGTAAAAGAGAATAATACAAGAATCAATGTCGTTATTTTTTAATTTCTTATGTAGTAGAAGAACTCTAACTATGTTGGAGAAATGATAGGACATGAAATTTATATGTAGTTGACATTTGAATTTATTTCTATTTTAATGTTCATGGATTTTTGATTTACATCCAACACAAATTGCAATTGCTATTTTATTATATAAATATTAATATATATATATATGTGTGTGTGTGTGTGTGTGTATAGACCTATGAGATATAAGTGACCCGTTGATTATTTACAAATATTTACAGATTTTTTATGCTCCACATTATGTGTCACAAATATTCATTTAAAAAGTGTCTCGATATTTTACTTGAAGACACATATAAGTATCGTAATATTTAATTTGAGGGCACATAAGAATATCCCTATATTTCATTTAAAGACATAAATAAGTGTCTCGATATTTTACTTGAAGACACATATAAGTAATGTAATATTTAATTTGAGGGCACATATGAATGTTTCTATATTTTATTTAAATGCATAAATGAGTGTATCGATATTTTACTTGAAGACACATATAAATGTCGTAATATTTAATTTGATGGCACATATGAATGTTCCTATATTTCAATTTATGGGCACTTTTATTTTCCTTAAGAACTCAATATAAGGTATATTAAATTGTTCGCAAAAGTATTGATATAGAGGTTTAAAAAAGCGTCTCTAACTTTTTTGGGACACAATACTTAGAGACACATGTATTAAGTGTCCCGGAAATCAAAAGTGCCACAACCTATACATATGGGGGCACTTTTTGGTGTCTCTAAATCTATTTTTTGTTATAGTGAAGTAAGGATTAATTAGTTTATTCAGATGAAAAAAATCATAATGAAAAATCAAGTTAGAATGATGATTTTAACAAATACCACTAGGTTCAAGCTTGGAATTAATACGCTTTTATATTAAAATTAATGAATGTATCAAATTATGTAATTAATTGTTTTCTTTCTCAAGAAATACTATCAACCATGACTAAACACTCTAAAAAAAATAGATGTATGCGTGTGTTGGATCGTTAGTCTAATGCAAAAAAAATTCAATTTTCAAGTGTGAATCCTTCCTAGCTAACATGGTTTTTAAAATTTAATATATTAATTTATCAAAAAAAAAAAAAAAACCCCAACTGTTGCATGGTTCGTGTTCACTATCTTCAACGTAACCTCCATAATATTTGATTAATCATGCTTAGTGTGTGCCCTTCCTTTTTCATTCCTTAGCCATATTTTAGTTCCATCGTGTACCGACATGCTAAAAGCCAATATTAATTAATCAATTAATGATGCATTAGTATTATACTTTCGAGAAGAAAATCAAAACACACAAGTATATAACCACGTTTTCATTTATAAATAAAGACTATATATATAAAATCAGCAAATAAACATTATTTTCCGGATTCCCTCAAATGGAGCAGTTTGTACTAATTAATTAAGTAATTAAATTAATTAAGCACAGAATATGGTAGGCAACTTCCTCGCACCCCATTCTCTAGTCAAAGTCCTCTATGTTAGTTACTCATCTTTTCCTATTAATTTGAATTCCTAATCACGATCGAGGCATAGCTAGTTACCAAATACTAATAATTTCCCTATAAATATCTGCACAAACGAACCATAATTATCTCATCAAACTGACTCACACATAATTCCCATCACAATATTCATCAATACTCCAAACTCAAAAGATTAATCAAATCAATGGGAGAAGGAAAAAGAAGCCGCAAGAAATGCTTAGCATACGTTGCAGCATTCGTGGTGTTCCAAACTGCCATCATACTACTCTTCGCCCTCACTGTTATGAAGATCAAAAGCCCTAAGGTGAGGCTCAACGCCATGGCCGTCGAAAGCTTCAGCTCCGACAACACCACCACCACCTCAATCGACATGAAGCTTCTCACTCAACTCACCATTAAAAACACCAACTTTGGCCATTTCAAGTATGATAACGCCACGCTTATCATATTGTACAATGGGGTACCTCTCGGGGAATCTCCGATTCCCCGGGGGCGCACCAAGGCCAAGAAGACGCAGAAGTTTGAGATCTCGGTGGACGTGAGCACGAGGAGGGTGTCCGATGCAAGCTTGAGGAATGATATAAACTCTGGGGTTTTAAGGTTGAGCAGCCAAGCAAGGCTGAATGGGAAGGTGCATTTGATGAAGGTGATGAAGAAGAGGAAATCTGGTGAAATGAGTTGTGATTGGAGTGTCAACTTGGGAAGTAGGCAGGTTGAGGATTTGAAGTGCAAGTGATTTAATTAATTATATCAACTAGCAAGGTGTATCGGATGCATTAATTTGTTGTTTTTCTTTAATCACTGTTCTTTTGTATCTTTACTTTTGTAACTACTCATGAGGAATTGAGGATTGATTTTTTATTTATCTTGAATATTTTGTTATTTTGATTAATCCTCTTTTATGGATCCTACTTTTGTGGTTTATGGGATGTCTTATAATTCTGGAAAGGAGACTCGACGTGAAACAATGTAAATTAAAAGAAATTGAAGATTAATTTATTAAAATATATGCTAAAAATATTCAAGTTGCATGTGAGCATGTTAAACATAAGATTGGCTCAATAGTTAATTCATTAAAAGATAAAATATTAATTTGACCTTATATTGACTAGATATTCGTACAAAAATTTAGGCTTTTAATTAAGAAAAAAGTTTTACTACATATATATGTATATATTTGTATTTCTGTTAGTGGAAGTTTATTGTTTTACTTTCTCTGGTTATATGATTATATATTATTGTTGATATGTATGAGTATATGAACTTCAATATATATCTGAACGCAAACCCAATGTTTTTTAATGGATTTATAAATTTTGAATGAAATTGCATTAGCATCAAAATGAATGGAGTATATTTTATTTCACACACTTAACCCGTAAAAGCTAGTCTTGCATGTGCATATTAAATACTCCATCTTTATGGATACCAATGCGTGAAACCATATGTCTTTCTAGAAGTTGACCAATTTTACTTGGTTTCTTACATCTTTTATTAATCATATAATCTTTTAATTTGCAGATACGCATATATAGTTGTCGATATCTTTCTTCTCAATAATATATGTCTTTAATAATTGCTTTTATGCTACCTTAGATAGATTCCTTATTAAGATTGAATGTCCAATTAGAGTGGAGCAAATATTTGCGGAGACTATATATTATTTCATTAATTTGATCTTTAATATTTTACCACTACACCAATTTACAATATAACTTACCACATTCAATAATGAACTGACACCTAATATTATTGTCAATAAATAACGTTAGGTTGTTCACGTAATAAATGAATTCATTACACTCCCATTTCCAAAACACCATCGTTCCTTCAAAGAAAATGAGAACCCCCAATTTATTTATTTTTTTTGTCGATAAAATTAGTTGGACTACAAATTATGGTAAAATGACTTTTAAAAAACTAAAAGCACAATATACCTACTTTTCTTTCGGTTATAAATTAAACAGCTAATAACAAATTAATTTTAGGTTTATTTTTTTGTACTCATTCATTGTCAAGCAACCCTACTATTAATTACATTGCAAGTGCGAGACCTTCTCCAAATTTACCGTTATTATGTGTCCTTCTAGAAGTTGACCTTTTATATAGTTGGACTAAATATTTTAAAACTAAATACATCTATAGTGTAGACCATAATCTTAAATTAATTAATCTCCATTTTATAGCATTACTTAATAATCCAGGTAGACGTAGACAGTTGAAAATATCTTCCTTCATAAGATCTTGCATTCTGTACCTTAAACAATAATGGAAAAAAATTCTCTGTATTCCATTTTTTTCCATAATACATGTGGACTAGGGATGGCAATCGGGTACGGCGGGTACGGATAGTAGCTATCCATACCCATACCCGCGAAGGAAGTTCGTACCCGCCACCCGACCCGCCACCCGCCACGGGTATAAAAATCACTCATACCCGCAACCCGACGGGTACCCGCAACCCGACGGGTACCCACGAACCCGCCATCCATCGGGTACCCACCACCCGCGGACAATATTTTAAAAATTGGTAGAACCGATGACCCGAGAAGCGGGTCTTTTGGCAAAAATTTTAAATTTTAACTTATTTATTATTTTTGCTTGAGTTGACAAATTTAAGTTCAAAAATTGATATCTATGGATTTTATAGAAGCTCTCCTAATTTGATGTAGTTCCTTAAATTTCCAATGTGGGATAATAACTTAGATTTAGATAGGTCTTATAGGAGTCATCCTTTGATAGAGTTCCTTAAATTTTCAATGTGGGATAAAAGTTTAGATGTAGATGGGTAACTAGGTGGGTATTTCGCGGGTATTTCGTGGGTATTTCGCGGATATTTGGTGGGTATTTCATGGATATTTCACGGGTATTTCATGGGTAATTTTCGCGGGTATATGGGTTTCGCGGGTATGGATAGTAACTATCCATACTCATACCCGCGAACTAAATGGATATTAAATTCTACCCACGAATCTACCCGTGGATATCAAATGCCTCTCAAACCCACCCCTATTAGGGTCGGGTACCCGCGGGTAAATTGTCATCCCTAATGTGGACAATCCGGTTTCTACATATGCTTACAAGGTTTTTGTATTTAATTGCTACAGTAATGCTCCACCGCCCGCGGCGGGCACATCTTAATGTGCCCGCGGCTGATGTGGCAATGCCACGTCATTGCCACATCAACATGTGAGTTACTATATTTTCATTTCTTTGTTAAATTTATTTTTTATTATTAATTTTTATCTATACCATAACCAATGAACCCTAGTCGGAAAGTGATAATTAATAAAAAAAAATATTAAGAATTTAATATATATTTACATGGCATGCCACATCATTCGTGGGCGCATTAACCCCGCCCGCCGCGGGCGGGTGAGCATTTTCGTTAATTGCTAATATTCTTAATTAAAGTAACGAGCCAATGACAATTATTCAGTAGGCATGCATGCATGTACCTACGTGCAAATAAACATTTTATCCTCAACAAGTGTCAAGAAAATTACGTAATTAAATATATATGCATGTAGTTCCTTTAAAAACTAGTTTTTTCTTACATGATACTTTAGCATGATATGATCCCACCTTAATTAAAATTGAAAGAACGAATCATTATTTCATTGCTATTCATAAAAAAAACCGCCCTTCTAATTTATTTTTGAGCTAATTCTAACAAATATGTTATACTTCGTATGTCGTGCTAAAAGCGAATTTTTTACATATAAAATAAAGATTAATATAAAAGATAAAATTAAAAAGCAGCATAGTCTACACATTTTAAGTAGTTATTTTAATTATTTTTAAAAATTAATATTAGTGAAACAATAAAAAAAATATATATTTTTAGCAGAACATGAGAATAGTATATTTGGAATAATTCAATCATGCATATTGGATTATATTGTATGCATGGTTAGTTGATGATGCAAGGTGTGTAAAGGTAGAGTGTGGTTGGTATCAAAGCAGTTAAGGTAGCTGGAAGAGGAGTGTTAAAAGAAGCAATGCAACGGTCTACAACAACTTGAGTTTGTTACTAACGGCTCAATTAGTTAAGTTGGTTGCTGAAGAGAATCATCTAGAAAACTTGTGTGTAGAAAGATCTTGGGAAGTTATAAGCTTTGTATTCTTCTATAAATAGCATATGATGCTTCGACTGTATTCAATCTCTCTTTTGTAAATCATTTTTCTCACATGATCTAATAAAGCTTTCTCTTCTCCTATTTCTCTTGTGTTCTATTCATCTTTAGCCTAGATCATCTTTCAATATGGTATCTAGAGTCTACTAAATCCTGGGCAATCTGTGTCTTCTCTTTGTTAGTATATCAAAATGGTAAATACACATTCACATTCCACAAATTCTTCTTCCTCTACGTCACTTCCTACTCTTCATCCGCTTATTTTGCGGTTAGATCGAAACAATTACGCTTTCTGGAGAGTTCAAGTCCTCTCCACAGTTCGTGCTCATGATTTCGAGGATCTCATATCCTCTACTGCCTCAGCTCCTTCTCCACTTATGCCTGCAACCTCCACGCGAACGGAACCAGTGCCAAATCCAGAATATAAGATGTGGATGCGCAAGGATCAACTTCTCATGAGTTGGATGCTGTCTTCAATTACTGAATCTATGCTTGGTCATGTGGTAAGGTGTACCACTTCATCTTAGGTATGGAATATCCTAGCCGAGCTGTTTCAATCTCAGTCAAGGGCCAGAGTTATGCAACTAAAGAAAATGATAAGTTCACAAAAGAAAGGTGCACTTTCCATTGATGAATTCTTTTTGAAAATGAGAGGTTATGCAGATCAGCTAAGTGCTGCATGGTATGGAATGTCTGATGAGGATCTTGGAGAGCATATTTTGAGTGCTTGTGGTCCAGAATATGAAGCTGTTGTTATTAATCTCATGCATAGAGGAGAACCACCTTCACTGCAGGAGATGCAGTATGTCCTTCAATCTCATGAAATCAGGCTGCAACAGATGAATACCTTTGAACCAATGGCACATTATGTGTACAAAGGTAATGGAAGAGGTAGAGGTATGGTTAGTAAGGGAGGTTACAGACCTGGTTCAAAGCCTGCAATCATATGTCAGTTATGTGGAAGGACTGGACATGTGTCTTTAAAGTGCTTCAAACGATTTGATGTGAGCTTCACTGGACCAGAGACTCAAACAGCTGCTCCTCAAGCCTATGTTGCCAATACGTGTGAAGAAGAATATGATGAAGAGGACGGTGTGTGGTACATTGACAGTGGGGCCACTAATCATATCACTAACAGCATGCAAAATCTTCAAGTTAGTACTCCCTATGATGGTTCAGATGCACTTACAGTAGGAAATGGTAAGGCTATTCCCATTGAATCCATAGGTAAAAGCCACATCCATACATCCTCTTCTCCTCTTCTCCTAAATCACATATTATTTGTTCCTGATATAACCAAAAACTTGATTAGTATCTCTCAATTCACAAAAGATAATGCAGTATTTTTTGAATTTCATGATTCTTATTGTCTTGTGAAGGACAAAATCAGTCTCAAAACTCTACTGAAGGGAACACTTCACAAAGGACTCTATCAAGTTGATCTAACATCCTTCTACTCCAAGATCAAACGGAAGAGTTCTTCCTCAACTCACAGCTCCACTGCTTCAACTCCAGCTGCTGCTATGTCCTTGATAGCTTCAGTTTCCACTTCAAATTCAGCTAGTTTTAATTCTTCTATGCCTTCTATTTCTCAGTGTAATCTTGCTTCTTCATGTACTGAGAATGTGAATAAAATAAATGTTTGGCATCAAAAACTTGGTCATCCTCAATTTAAAGTGTTATCTCATATCTTAAAGAAGCTTAAAGTATCTGCTCAACATGCCTCTCTTAAATTTTGTGATGCTTGTAGCATATGTAAAATTCATCAAAAACCACATATATCACAGCCTCTCAAAACTACCAAACCTTTTCAACTTGTTCACTCTGATCTTTGGGGTCCTACCTATATACCATCTCTTCAAGGATATAGATATTATATTCATTTCATAGATGACTACACTAGGTATACTTGGGTTTATCCTTTGAAAGTCAAGTCTGAAACCATGTCTGTAGTCAAACAATTTTTTAGTTTGGTTGAACGACAGTTTGATACTAAGATCCTAAAGTTCAAATCTGATTGGGGGGTGAGTATAGAAGTCTTGTTCCTTTCTTTCAAAGTATAGGAGTTCAGTTTATACATCCATGTCCACATGTTCACCCTCAAAATGGCAAGGCTGAGAGGAAACAC
>JAPKLX010000004.1:4307165-4342940 GCA_026898415.1 Leonotis leonurus
TGACTATTGGTGGTATGCTGTTGATACAGCAGTCTTCACCATCAATAGGTTGCCTACTGAAACCTTGCAAATGAAATCACCATACTCAGCTTTGTTTTTAAATGAGCCAGATTACACCTATCTCCATGTGTTTGGCTGTTCTTGTTTTCCTTACTTGAAATCCTATAATTCTCATAAACTTCAATACAGGTCTCAGAAGTGTCTATTCCTAGGGTATAGTCTCAGTCATAAGGGCTACAAGTGTTTAAATAATGAGGGTAGGTTGTTTGTGGCAGACACAGTAAACTTCAATGAAAATGAGTTTCCTTTTGCTGAAATGTTTCCATCTAACTCTTCCATTGAAAATACTGCATCTATCTATCTTCCCAGCTTGTCATTTTTCTCTTGTCCTAATGATGAGCAACCTTTACTGAATGAAAATGATTGTCAAAACAGTCCTAATCAACATAACTTGCCAAACATGTCTTCCTCAAACTCTTCTGCCTCATCTGTAAATACAGATACAGATGCTTTAATTCCACCCTCACCTTTGCTTCTTGAGCCAAATATACCTCCAGTTTCTACTTCTTCCATTCATCCTATGAGAACTAGAGCCAAGAGTGGCATCTTTAAACCAAAAGCCTATACTTCATCCATATCTTCATCATCTGTCCCTAGCCTACCATTAACTCTGGAAGGTGCTTTGTCCCATGATGGGTGGTTACAAGCTATGAAGAAGGAGTATGCTGCTATAATGGAGAAAGAAACGTGGACTTTGGTGCCTGCTCACCCTAGTCAAAATGTAATCAGCAATAGGTGGATCTTCAGAGCTAAGCTTAAACCAGACAGAACATTGGACAAACTCAAGGCTCGGTTGGTTGCTAGGGGTTTTGAACAGGTTGCAGGGATTGATTTTGTTGATACCTTTAGCCCTGTGGTTAAACAAACCACAATTAGACTTGTGTTCTCTCTGGCTGCAACAAGGAAGTGGGCCATTCAACAAATTGATGTCAACAATGCTTTTTTAAATGGTGAACTAACTGACAACATTTACATGGCACAACCTGCAGGATTTAAGGATGATCTTCATCCTGACTATGTTTGCAAGCTTAACAAAGCAATCTATGGTTTAAAGCAAGCACCAAGGGCGTGGTATGACACTTTGAGAGCTGAGATACAGAGGTTGGGGTTCAATAGGTCAATGTTTGATCATTCTCTGTTTTTCAGAAGGAGTGAGACATCTATTACTCTCATTCTAGTGTATGTAGATGATATTTTAATCATTGGAGATGATGCTGTTGTTGTGCAGTCAGTAATAGATACACTTCATACTAAGTTTTCTATTAAGAATCTTGGCCATGTGAGTTACTTTCTAGGTGTGGAAGTCAAGCATTCAAATGGAGAATTTGCTTTGGGACAACACAAATATATCCATGACATTCTTTCCAGGACTAAAATGCTGCAGTGTAATGACTGTGCAACACCAATGACTCCTGCCACAAAGCTTTCTAAGTATCAAGGTGAAGTCTTTGAAGATCCAACTCTTTATAGAAGTATTATTGGTGCATTGCAATACTTGACTCTCACCAGACCTGACATAGCTTATACTGTAAATAAGCTAAGTCAATATGCCTCTGCTCCAACACATCTTCATTGGGCAGCATGTAAAAGGTTGCTTAGGTATATAAAAGGCACAGCTTCGTACACTTTGAAGTTCAAAGCATCCTCCCACTGCAATCTTACAGCATATTCAGATGCTGATTGGGCGAGCTGCCTTGATGACAGAAGATCCACAGGAGGACATTGTATATTTTTGGGAACCAACTTAGTTACTTGGTGCTCCAAAAAGCAGGAGGTAGTGTCACGGTCCAGTGCTGAGTCTGAATATAGGAGTATGGCGTCTGCAGCATCTGACTTAGTATGGGTTGCATCACTATGTGAAGAAATTGGGGTCAAGATTTGCGCACCATACAATTTATGGTGTGATAACAGCAGTGCTATAGCACTTGCAAAGAATCCAGTGTTCCATTCGAAAACAAAACACATTGAGGTTGACGTTCATTTTGTTAGGGAGAAGGTAACAGCCAAGATTATTGAAGCTGGTCATGTTCCTTCGGAGGACCAATTGGCTGATATATTTACAAAGGCGCTAGCAGAGCCCAGGTTCAAAATGCTGAGAGATAGATTGATGTCAAACACAGAAGATGCGTAGCATGGTTTGAGGGGGGTATATTGGATTATATTGTATGCATGGTTAGTTGATGATGCAAGGTGTGTAAAGGTAGAGTGTGGTTGGTATCAAAGCAGTTAAGGTAGCTGGAAGAGGAGTGTTAAAAGAAGCAATGCAACGGTCTGCAACAACTTGAGTTTGTTACTAACGGCTCAATTAGTTAAGTTGGTTGCTGAAGAGAATCATCTAGAAAACTTGTGTGTAGAAAGATCTTGGGAAGTTATAAGCTTTGTATTCTTCTATAAATAGCATATGATGTTTCGACTGTATTCAATCTCTCTTTTGTAAATCATTTTTCTCACATGATCTAATAAAGCTTTCTCCTCTCCTATTTCTCTTGTGTTCTATTCATCTTTAGCCTAGATCATCTTTCAATAATGCAAATTAGTAGGTATATATCCCAATTCCAAGACATGAATAGGTCCAATAGTCTTCACACGTTCTTTAAAGAGATTGTTAAATGATTTTCAGAGAAAGTAAGTTAAATTTATTGTATGCAGATATTAATGTTAGACTATATTTAATATCCATTATAAACAATCATCTTGTGATTAGTATCGTATCATAGATACCAAACTAAAGAATTTAATAACGAAGCTTTAGCATAAGAGGTTTGAGTATATATAAGAAGGTACATCGGAAAACATGATTAATTTAATCTATAGTAGACGTTATATTTGGTTTTATACGGAAACTTCGTCGCACCTCACATATTCTTGAAATATCTTAATTAATTAATTAATTAAACCCATTTGTGATTTGTTCGTGTCTAAAAATTTAATCCTTGTTTCCATATTTCTTTAGCCAACAATATTTCCCCCTATAAGCCTATACACATGTACGCAGTCAAAGACGACCTGCTGGGTGACGGAAATATATCTAAGATATTATTATTTACATTATAATAAATAATAGTATTATATATATATATGCTTAACATAATACGTATTATTTCTTTGCATGAACCTATACACCGGAGTAAATATTAATATAATTATTAAATTTCTTGCATTCACGTATAATTTTATCCTATTACGTCTGAATTTTACTACGAATTGAAATATTTTATTCAAGATTTATTAAATATATGTATATATATAACACTATAATCACGCAGGAAGTGGATGTTTAACTACTATACCATGAGTCCATGACGTTATGGCAAGAACCCATGCACAGACACACCAGTTCACATACATATAACAACAAAAACTTTTTGAATTATACACATAACAACAATTTAAGACTTAAAAATGCGTACTCCATCTTATATTACACTAAGTCAAGGTCGTACAATTAATGTTTTTTAAATTTTTAGTAGAAAACGCGCATTGGTCGTCTCAATAGCTACACTAGTTTGACATTTCAACCATCCATCTATTACAACTAAACCATTTTCTTTCCCTATATATATTTACACTCGTATCTTCTCATTCTTCATCACAAACACTCATCCAATATCATACTCCACTTCCATCTCTCTTAAGAAAAAAAAGTATTTTTGTATTGAAAAATGTCAAAAGGTGAAGGAAGAAGCCGCAAGAAATGCTTAGCATACGTGGCAGCATTCGTGGTGTTCCAAACTGCAATCATATTAGTGTTTGCCCTCACAGTGATGAAGATCAAAAGCCCTAAGGTGAGGTTCAACGCCATAGCCGTCGAAAGCTTCGGTTCGAGCAACAACACTAGTACTGCCACCTCAATCAACATGAGGCTTCTCACTCAAGTCACCATTAAAAACACCAACTTCGGCCATTTCAAGTATGACAACGCCACGCTTATGGTATTGTACAACGGGGTACAAGTGGGTGAAGCTCTCATCCCCCGGGGACGTGCCAAGGCGAGAAAGACGCAGAAGTTCAACATCAGTGTGGATGTTAGTACGGACAGGGTATCCGATGCTAATATTGTAAATGATATTAATTCTGGGATTTTAAGGTTGAGCAGCCAAGCAAAGTTGAATGGGAAGGTGCATTTGATGAAGGTGATTAAGAAGAAGAAATCTGGTCAAATGAGTTGCGATTGGAATGTTAATTTGGGGTCTAGGCAGCTGGAGAATTTGAGGTGCAATTAGTAGCTAGCTACCTTTTCATGTTGTATAATTTTTTTATTTTGGATTTCTCTTGATTTCTGTTTTGTGATCTCTGCATAATTATTTGTTAATTCTATTGTTGTGTATTTGGATTTCTTTAGCTCAATGTAAAATTTTACTACATTTCTCCTGTTTATTGATTAATTGTTGGACAATTCATTAATTGCATTCATAGCAACGCGATTGTGTAACTAATTAATGATATTGTGATGTAATTAAGTGGACATTTGATAACACAGATTTATATGTGAAAGGAAATTAAAGCTCTTTTATTAAAATACAATTTTATCCTTAATAAAAATAATCAAACAAAGTTTAAAAAGAAAATTAATCCTTATACACCAACACACAAGTAAAAGCGAGGTATTATAATTTTATTCTACTTTTTCACCATTTTTTTTCTTACATTTTCTACGATTTAGGGTTCTTAACTTTAATTTTTTTTATCGTATCACAAACCGAATAAGATGAAAATAAATTGAAGAAAGTGATTATTCTATAGGAAAGCTACTATTTTAGTATTTTAGAGTTTGTGTCAATTTGGATTGTAGAATATATAATACCGCCGCATGCATATTATATTAAGTTGGCTTATTTAAATTTAACTAACCAAAGCAAATTAAAAAATTAGATTAAAGAAGTTTGCTCACTAGGATTTAACAGACAATTAAATTAACTATTGGCGGGAAGTTGAGTCAAAAAGTGATTATTTGCTTAAGTTTATATACATTTGAAATGATTTTCACCAAAAAATTCATGGTCTGGATAGATGAATATATGCCCACTGGGATATTCATTATTCGTGGTGTGAAAATATTTAGCGGACAAACTATAAACGATACATAGAAATAATTTAATAATTATATGTAAAAACATAAATAATAAGAAGAAGGTGTTTGAGTAAGCTAGGTAGTTGCTAAGTCGTCTGGGACATGCTTAGTACATCTAGAAGATCAATGGCATAATATTAAATTAGTGATTTAATCTACTCTTATATATATATAAACCGTGATATACATGTATAATCATTCCACATAGTCAAAACATAGGAAAAAACTACACTTTCACATAATGTTTGTCCGTACTCATTTCCTTACAACAACAAAACGTCCTTATAAGTCAAAAACACCCAAACAATCACACGTCTTTTGCCTCAATTTTCCTTCTCGCGGACCTTTTCCTCCCTAATTTTCAAACAACCCACAATTTCCCCGAAATAACCCTCTCTCTCTCTTCTCTCTCTCGCACACACACATGAAACCTATATATATAAACACTCAAATTCTCAAATTCTTACACACAAATTCAAAACAAATCAAAAACAGTACATATCTTGAAATATATTTATATATAAAAAATGGCAGATAAATACCAACCGGAGGTGCAGGGGTACCCCCTAGCGCCGGCGACGGTGGTGCCGAGAAGCGACGAAGAGTACGGAAACAACCGCTCCTACTCCGACGAGGAGCAAATGAAGAAGAAGAAGAGGATGAAATGCTTCGCCTACATCGCCATCTTCGCGGTGTTCCAGGTAGCGGTCATCGTCGTCTTCTCCCTCACCGTCATGCGAATTAAGTCACCCAAGGTGAGGCTGGATAACGTCACTATAGCCAGCGGCGCTCCCGGCGGCGTTAGGCTGAGCGCACGTGTTTTGGTAAAGAACAATAATTTCGGACACTACAAGTTCGATAGCACCTTGGCTACGGTGAGGTCGGTGGGTGGGGGTACGTTGGGGGAGTTCCCGATACCAGAGGCGCGTGCGAGGGCGCGGTCGACAAAGAGGATCGTGTTCGTGGCGGACTTGAGTGGGTCGGGTTCGGATTCGGGGTCGGTGGATGTGGTGGTGGAGGCGAAGCTGAGGGGGAAGGTGGAGTTGATGAAGGTTATTAAGAAGAAGAAGAGCGCTGATATGAGTTGTACCTTGACTCTTGTTTTGGCCACCAATACTGTGCAGAATTTGAGATGCAAGTGATCAAGGATGCAGTTGATATCACTTGTACCTTCACTTGTGTTTTAGTGTGTGTAATTTCATTGACATTATATTTTTCATCATGCATGTTAATAATAATATGATGTACTATATCTTGAATTTTTTGATCACTTTTTGTAATATTAAACATATATCTTGAGGTTTTTGAGATGATCATTTTCATTTCTGGAATTTGGTGGGGGCGTTGTTTGATTTTCTTGTGTGGCGTGACATTTGGCTGCTAATTAATTTTAATTAAATATATCGTATACTTGTACCTATGAAAACAATGCGTTCTCTCTCTCTCTCAAGGTCAGTTGGAGTTGATTATTGATTTTATTCACTGATCTTCTAGAAAAAGCGCAGTTACCTGTTATTTATTGTATTTTAGATAATGTCAAGAATAAGTCTTTCCGATTCACTATATATATTCTAAGTATCACGTGAATGCATTCGATCTATGACTCACGGATATCATCTTATCGGTATATAATATGTACATGTAACATGAATCATGATAACACGAGACATTAATATGATACGATGGTTCTTCAAATTATCAAACAATTTATCATTTTATAAGCTTTTTAAAAGAGTTTATCATTTATCGAAACACCTTCACAGCTTAATAAACTCTTATGTGGTGTTTACTTTGCATGATATGATTGATTAATAAAAATAATTCAATTTAAGCTAGTGTTTATTTTGAAGTATAAATGATGAATTACTCAATTTTAAATTAATTTAATTATCCGGTCATTTAAATAATCAATCACACATTTTATCAATCTAACTTATCACTCAAAATAAACACCATCTTAAAATATGACATCTTATAAGCTTATTTAGGCGAAAATCCTCTTAATATGTCCTAGTTGATTAAAAGTCAGCGTAAGGCAGCTGAATCTTACTTGGTATTAAACCTGATATATGGAACTATACAATAATTATTTAAATAAATGATTCCTTCCGCACTTTAATAAGTATAAAGAAAATTAAAATAGAAACAGCTAGCTAGCTCTTTCATTCTTTCATGTCTTATTAATACATAAACTATGTTGTAAGCTTGTTTAAGCGTACGTAACTGTCCTTGCAAAGATTCTTGGAAATTTATGTACGTAGGCTCTTTATTTTATCTTATTCCATCATTTCAAAATTACATCTCTTTAATACTAAATACTCTATGAACTAGTACAAATCAATAATTTAATTCGATATTAGTTAGGCATAAATCCTAGGGTGAGGAAGTAGGGATAAACTTCCTTCTTTTTAATACAACGATATGCTTATATTTTTTTACAATATTTTATATACCACAATGATGATTTTGTAAATTCATATTTTTCTTACAGTGAAATTGTGGTTTTAATATACTAATATAGTGTTTTTTCAATTATAATTATATATCATACAAAAATAAATGCTCTGAATCTATTCTCATTTCCACACCATAATTTATTCTCATATGAGAGTTAATCTAGTAGACTCCTAGCTAGTTAGATTTATACATATGTTTTACCTCTTTTTCAAAATTGTAATTGTTTAATTAATGTTGAATTAAATAATATGTTATTGTCATCAAATAAATAAAGAAACTAGTTTTCATTGTCCAAGGTCAAGATAGAGTTAGAAGCTTCCTTGACTTCACTAATACACGACTCTCAATTTTCTACATAATTAAATGATGACATATTGCATCACAAGAAAATTCTCCAACTTCTTAGCACAATATTTCACACTACATTAATTCCGGCGGTCCCCAATTAAGTGTCTCCAAACATCAAAATCTCACTATCAAGACAACAAGTTAATTTACATTATATATCTTTAATTATTGCATTAAAAATATAAAAATAAAAATATTTAAATAATTAAAATAGTAAAATAGGAATTTTAGTGTTATTTTACTTTTAGAATTTGAAATGTCACACTTATTACAGGATAAAAAAAATTCTCTTACAGGACACTTATTAGGGACGGTGGGAGGGAGTAATTTATATAATATAATACAAGTTCGGCTCAAGCTCTCCACCTCATCCCTTAAAATCCCCCCAGCCTCCCATTTCTTTTTCCTATTTTTCTAAATTTTTTGAATTTTATCTATATATTAGTCGTATATAATATTATATATTCTTATTTTCATGTAGGCATATAGTATTTATGTTATGTTTTTATTTCTACGTATATCATAGATTGTATTATATATTAATCCATATTTAAGTATTATTTTAATAAATATAATATATATAGTGATATATTAATTTGATATTTATATTTTGATAAATAATTAATAATAATTTATATAAATTATGTACAATATTTTAAAATCTAATAAAAATTAATAAATTATATGAAAATGTGTAGATTTCTATATTAGATTATTTGTTTTTCAAATCTAATAAAAATAAATTATATAAAAAATTTTAAAGTTCACATTATTTGAAATTTTTTTTGATATATATAATTTATTATATATATTATAAGATACTTTTAATTATATTATAATTTGAACAATCCACATGTATTTTTTTAATATAGAAAATAAAAATTGAATGAATCGTATTTTTTTATTAAAATAATAATATACAAATATAAAATATTGTATAATCTTCTTATTTATTTATATATCATATATTAATTGAATATTATTTCATATCTAAGTATCATTTTCATTAATATAAAAAAATAGTCAATAAGTATTTTAATTTTTGTTATAGTAAAATTTCAAATCAAATAGAATATTAACGAATCAAATTAAAATTTGAATTTAATAATTTTAAATATTATTATTTTTTATATTAAAAAAATCAAATATTCGAATCGAATATTTGAATATTCATAATGAATCGAATACGAATCATTATTTAATATTAAAAAAATGAATATAATACAAATTGAATAATTAGAATAATTTCACTAATAGATTCGAATATTTTTATATAATTACTAATTAGCGGTTGATTGATAGAATTCTAAATTTGACCTTCCAAATCACTTCATTCATATTTATCTAAGTTCTCATAATTTTAGCTAAAAAATCATATTAATCACATAATATTATAAATTCTTATTTCTCTGTATATACTACATATTACTCCATATTTAATTATAATTTTCATAAATATAATATATATATATATATAGTGATATATTAGTTTGATATTTATATTTTGATAATTGATTTAATAATAATTTCTATAATTATATATAACATTTTTAAATATAATAAAAAATTATAAATTGTATAAAAATGTGTAGATTTCACATTATTTGAAAAAAATAATAAATTTTATAATTTATCACATATGACTATTATAATATAATTTTATCATTCCAATAAATAATAAAAAATGATAGAAAATAACAGAACGATACGAAAAGAAAATACATAACACAAAAATAGAAAATAACTAACGAACACGAAACAACAAGAAGGAACACGTCAAAAAGGATAAACACAAACAACCATAGCACTTAAACTAAGAACGCCTAAAGCTTTCCCCGGCAACGGCGCCAAATTTGTTTAACCTAAAGTGTGTACAATTTAGGTTCTCGCAAATTATACAAGGTCGATTGCATGTGACAAGCTAGCCCCGGTTGGATCTCGATGGAAAGCTTAACAGGGTTTCCTAATTCAAGTGCTACAAATTAAACAATAAGTCCTAAACATTCTAACCAGATAGCATATGTATGATTAACTAAGCAAACTAATCAACAACAATTTAATTAATGAAAATCTGGAATTAAGGCTCTAGGAGCTGAACCTTTGTTTCGATCATCATATGAAATTATTAATACACACATTCACATGCCTATCTAGAATTCTTAAGAGCTACCTAATCTCTAGCCTTCGCATTTGATAATTAGATTGTGACTATGACTTCCGTATTAAGCCACACAATTAAGAATTCAAGTTAAACAAGCAAACACTCGATTAATATGTTTCCAATTATAATCGAAGTTGATTGGACCTTGATCTGACATAAGGATCTTCTATCGATCTCACTATATGTCTAACGAATTGCAACGGTGATCAATCGGCACAATTTAATAAGCACGAATCCAAACAACGAGCATGAAGTAATAATAACATAAACGGTCGAATAAGAAGTTCAACAACTAGTGGAGATCGACTACTCAACCCAATATATAATCTTAAACTAAGAACTCAAAACAAGAACTTACTAATGATTACACTATGGAATCGAGCAATCAATCTCCACCTTAATCCGTCTTTTCAAGGTTGAATACAAGTAAAAGTGCTAAAACAAGAGTTCTAAGATTGTAGAGTCGAGTTCTATATGAGAGATATGAGTGATATCCTTCAAATGGCTTGGAATAACCTTTAAAAACCCGTCAGAAACCGCTGGTCTGTGCAAAATACAAGTAAAACCCGTCTTTCCAAGGTTGAATACAAGTAAAACTATTGGCTATATATCCTTCTCTGAATTTCTGAAACTCTGCACCCCAGCGACCGATGGCCTGTGCAAAATACAAAATTTTAGAAAATTGAGAAAGTGATTTAGTGGGAGAGTGAAGATCACGCGCGAGATTAAAAAAAGTTTTCATTTAAAACTGAATTGCACCATGAATTTGAGTTTGAAGAGGCAAGCAATTGAAGATTTGATTTGCAGTTGAAGTATATATACTTACTAGTTTGATCTATTGTATTTGCATAAAAAGTGTGTATGCATATCTAGCTTAGCTACATGTTTTTTATAGTGTGTACTGTGTAAGAGGAAGGTGTTATAAAAAATGTGACATTGATAGTATTTGCTTAATGGTAGTGATGGTAATCCACAACACAATAAGTCTTGAGTTTGAGTATCGTGACGCGGCTATATAGTTTAATGTTAATGTAACTAATTTTTTTTAACTAAATTGTGACGTTTTCTTTTTAAAATCTATTTATTATATATATAAATTTAAATAATATATATTTCTATTATTGTTTTATTATATTTTTTTTCAAGTCTAAACCAGATGCAACCTTCTGGTGAGAAATCATTTTTTATTCTATCTAATTTATTTTTATTCATGCGGGTGTCACGGTATGGTATACCTTACTAAAATCGTCATACCTTATACCTTACATTTACCTTCGGTATGAAAAATTTCATACCGTTACTTTACCATAATTTTCGGTATACCTTAGTTCGGTATACCTTATTTTCGGTATGATATTTTTACATACATATACCTTACCTTATTTTCGATATACCTTACCTTACTTCGGTATACCTTTCTTTGGCGGTATACTATAAACATATTTATTTAAAATATGTGCATATATAAAACATAATGAACAACACCTTCAATAACATTAAACATATAAAAAAATACAAAGTATTATTTTATAATAACATAATTTTCGAGATTAACCACTAATATCATATAATTAATTACTAAAAGATTAACTAATTATATTATTATATTGTTATATATGTACTAGATTTAAATATATGAATCATTTTCTTATTAATTGGTCATATATGCGTAATATAATATACTAACAAATTAAGTTATTTTCATTAATTATATATTACAATTTATATTATATTTAAAATTAAGTAGATATAGTTATTTTATCATATAAAATAATTTATTTTTATTTTATCATAATTATTTAGATTGATGTGCTAGTTTTAAAAAATAATTTAGTAAAATTATATCACAACTATTTAGTTATGTAACAAAAAATTATATCTTCATCAATGTTTTGAATTATCAACAAACTCACGTATTTTGTAATTTGTCACTAATATTTATTAACTATAATTTGTAATTTATAAATAAATTATTTTGTTATAATTAAAATTGAATATAAATGTACATATAATTTTATATACACAAAAACAACAATATATATCATTTTTTTCCATTATATACTACGGTACGGTATATGACGGTATACCTCGGTATTTGAAAAACTTATACCTTTACCTTACCAAAAAGTTCGGTACGGTATCATACCTTACCAAAAATTCCGGTATTCCTTATATTCGGTATTTTGCGGTATTTTTCGATACAGTATGCACGGTATACCATTTTTTTGGTAAATTTTGAGAGCCCTATGCTCAACGGCTCTCCAGTTTGGTGTAATAAATTGTTATTTGTTTTTATTTTTATTATGTCAGACCTTCAATAATTTAATTGTCCCTACTTTAATACACGTAGAAGTCGTTTGCTTCGATTGATAGGATTGATAGAATTATCTCCATTAAATCTCCACTTCCCTATTTATAATCGTTCACTTTTTACATCTCTTTATGAATTTAATCATTTCTTATGCTTTTTAATTAGCTTTTTAATTAAATGAATTTAATCATTTCTTATGCCATTTTAATCATTTAAATGAGGGATTATATAATCACACTAATTTTAGCTTGATTATATAATCCCTCGTTTGAATGATTAAGAGAGTATAAGAAGGGCTTAAATTCATAACACAAAGTAAAAGTTGAAGGATTATGGATAGGAATTTGGAAATTTAATGAAAAAAATCTTATTAATTCTATCAATCGAACCAAACGACTCCGTAAGAGATTAGCTTTTTAATTATCACCTACTTAATTTTTTTTTAATTTTTAATAAATTGGTACTATATTATTAAATTCCCTAAAAGAAAATTGTGACCCTTGTCTACATTTAGCAATAAAAATAATATCTCAATTTTTTATTGTAATTTGGACAAGATACAAAATACGATAATTGAATGGGTTTTGTCAATTATACTAAATGAATCCAACTCAGTTTAATTCATAATAATTTAATTACAAATAATATACGAGATTTAAACTTCATTTAATATTCAATTAAAAATAATAATAAGTGGAATTTAAATTTTACTTATTATATTATTTTAAAAATTTTGTATGATCAAATTGTAACTAATTTTTTTTCCTCAATAAGATATAAGAAGAAAGTACAAGCATTTGAGATTTTAGTAGTAGGCGAAATAAAAAAATAGTGAAAGATAGTTACAAATTTATACTTTTTATGTCTCATTATTTTTGGCTTGTTTGTTTTTTACATGTAAAATAATAATTAGTGTAAAAGTTGAGAATGTGATGAGGTCCACACATTTTAAGGAGTATTTTTTTTGCTATTTTAGAAAACAATTCAATATTAGTGGAACAATTCAAAAAGGTAAACAAACCACTTTTAGCGAGACAAAGGTAACATATTATTGACTATTTTGTAACCCTAAATTAAACCCTAAACCCTAAACCGTAGGGGGACCCAGACCCAGGGCATGACGACTTTTGATATCTCGACGGCTCCGAGATATCTTGTGGCTCTTGTTAGGATGGACCAGCATGGCTATCCTAACTTCAGATTCCGTTTTAGATAGAGTTTCTTCTTTGCTTTTTGATGTCCGCCTTCTTGGGCTTTTGCTTTGATCCTTCCTTTGTTTTATTGTATTTATTTGAGGGGTGGGTCACTTTTGGGCCCACTGCCATGTTTTGTTTTTGATTTTCCTTTTTGATACCGGGCATACCGTACCGAAAAAAAACCGAAAATACCGTATTTACGGTATACCGATTTTTTCGGTACGGTATCGGTATGAACTTTGGCGATACCGCGGTATACCGAATTATACCGAACTTTCGGTATATACCGAAGGTTCGGTAAATACCGAAAATACCGATAATCGATATTTACCGAAGGTTCGGTATATCGGTATATACCGAAATACCGATATTCGGTATATACCGGATGTTCGGTATTTCGGTATATACCGAATATTTTTATTTTTTATTTTTTATTTTTTATTTTTCATTATATATTAATATTATACTATATAATAATATTGCAAATATTATAGAATAATATTTGATTAACATTAATATTAAAATAAAAATTATTTTTTTATATTAATGATATACTATAGAATAATATTGCAAATATTATTCTAATTTATTATAGAAAAATATTGCAAATATTATAGAATAATATTTTAAATATAATATATATAATTTATTCTTTTTAATATTTTAGTAATTAGATTAAAAATAAATATACTAACAAAGATAATAATTGTATTATATTTATGTAATATAGTTGCAAAAATATTTGTTAAAACCTAAAGGCGTACTCCTATAATCAAGTACTTATATAATCATATATGATAATTGATATTCATATCGTATGTGTATTATATATACATACGATAAACTTATATATTTATATATGATAATTGATAAACTTACATAATAAAAGTTTATGAGTTTTGATTATATATTTGAATACTTATATATTTATATATGATAATTGATATTCATATCATATGTATATTATAAGATATGTAATCTATCTAATAACATTATAAGATATGTAATCTTAATTTTTTATAAATGAATTATTATTTGCAAATATATTTTAATTATTCAAATAACTTAATGAATTCACATCAAATCGAGTATTATAGTGATATATTATTTGAATTTTGATTCGAGTCCAAATCTGAAGAAACGTTTTAATGATACAAAGTCTAGTTTTAAACCATTTGGTGCTCAAACCAATTAAACTTACAATTTCATCAATAAGACAACTAAATTTCATATTTCAAAGGATACTAATGAAACTCGAACACATATTTAATATGAAACATAATTTCCCACCTAATATATATATTTTCATGTTTATATCCTTGTCTTAGGCTTTTAGTTGCTTTTGTCGGGGGTGGCATTGAATTTTTTTGGATCCGGAATTGATAAAAGTCGAGATCTTTATTGAATCTATCGTTCAAGATCAGATTTTGGAATCTGGGTTTTTGGTGAATCTGTGATGGGGTGGAGATATAGGGCTGGTTTGATGTTGATTGCTACCGTCGTTATTATTTGGGTATACGCGAACTATCAAAAATCGAATGATGGAAAAATATATCATCTTATCTGCATCTTATAATTGCAGCCGTGCTTTCTGGGACAAGAGGATCTCACAGGAGGTCAATGGAGAAGCAATGGGCGATGTATGCATCCTAATTTACTTCATCCTCTCCAGCTATGTCATCAAAATTAGAGTTATTACTTGATCATACGTTTTAACTCATAAAATTGATGAATTCAGGAGGTCAATGGAGAAGCAATGGGCGTGTCAGGCTCCTACTCCACAGAGGTCAGTGATGATAGTTAAAAGCTATGCACAATTGTTCATTGTCTCCTCTTATATATGCGAGCTAAAATTCTAAATCAACAGGCACTCCTTGCTTTCGTGGTCACGGAAGAAGAAATGGTGAGCACCGTAGGAAGTCTATTCGTAGGTGCATTGTGATCCCTGACCTCTCTGTTTTGAATTTGGTGATCGTCAAAAAGGGCGATAACGAACTTCCAGGACTAATTTATATTCATATTTTTTGTTAGGAATTATTATTTTTTTTATGTTATAAATATTTGGATATGCATGGGTTTTATTAGGTTTTGAAAAATATTAATTTTTGGTATATATGAACTATTCGGTATACCGTGAAGTATCGGCATGAAACGATATACCGTGAAATTTCGGCATGTACGGTATACCGTGAAATTTCGGCATGAACGGTATACCGAATATCGGTACGGCATACCGAAAGTTCGGCACGGTAACGGTATATGTGATTGTCATACCGAAATTTCGGTATACCGATCTTCGGTATACCGAACATGCTCGGTACGGTATCGGTATATAATTTTTCATACCGCATTTTTCGGTACGGTATACGGTATGGTAGAATATTTTCGGTATGCCGTACCGACCCACCCCTAGGCCTGGCCGCCTCTCAACTCCACCGCTACGGATGCTCTAATATACTTTTAGTGGAGATTATACCTCTGTTCTATTAACTTTTACACAAGGACTCTCTCTTTCATTGTTTACATAAACTGGCTATAATTAATGGTGATCTGGTCGTAAAATAATGAGTGATGAACATTAAAGCTGTTAATATACTTGTTTATATCCCACTTTCACCCATCACACGTACAACATGGATGTATTTAAGCATTTTTAACTCTATCAACTACTCCATCATGTACCCAAATGAACAATCAAACACCAACATCAACATTTGATTATTTTTTTCAACTCTAACATCAAGATTTAAAGCATTTTTAATTTCTTACCAATATATTGTTGAGATATTAATTGTACCCAAATGAACAATCAAACACCAACATCAACATTTGATTATTTTTTTCAACTCTAACATCAAGATTTAAAGCATTTTTAATTTCTTACCAATATATTGTTGAGATATTGATTTGACATTATTCGTAGTGTCTTTTAGACTACATGCATGAATTTTAAGTTATTTTTAATTCATGTAGTCAAGATATATTTATTTAAGTTCATGTACTGGAGACGACCTTTTGTCTATCATCATTAAAGGTCACTTAAATGGTGTGAGTTCTACACCTATATATATCTCTGTAATCTTATTTTTGAAGTAGATCAATCAAAGTTTCATTTCCTCCACCACAATTATATCATTTTCTTCCAACATATATTTAAGCACTAAATTGATACTACTATAAAACTTTTTAAATAGATAGAATTTCGATTTCATTGTGGATTTTGGTTTAAGTTTGGAATGAATTAAAACGAAATTATAGCGACGATCAAAACATGAGACGAGTATAAGGGAGTGGAAGGATCAATAAGTAAATGAAAACATTATACTATTATGTTGCTATTTCTTGATTAAGCACCCAATTTTTAGTTCATTTACAATAATGTGTATACAGTTTTGGTTGCCTCGACACTAAGCAGAAGGAATCACAGACTTGTGGCCGATTGACTTAATTCCCCTTCTGGAAAAATCACACACTAATTAGAATCGTTATCTTGATTTAGTAATTAAATGAAGTGCTTCAATTAAACTAATTACCCCTATTGGAATTGAAGGATCTCTTGCAGTGGAGAATGGCGCCTTGAATCCCATCGTGCACCTCCAACAGCGAGTCGTGGTGGTTGCTCGGCCCCATCTTTCCCGGCGGCGACTAGACGGCAGAAGTTGACCGTCTCTTCCCCAAATGCTTGTGCACCACTTGAAACCTTCCTTGCAGCTGATTATTGCCCCGCAACCCCGTTTTGACCATCTTCATCTTCTCAACACCAAGGTACAAAGGCTTGAGAACATTTAAGTATTTCTGCATCATTTCCTTCCCCAAAGACGCCGAAGAATCTTCCGAGATACAGTAATCTCTTGCAAACAGAGAAATCAACGGCCCTTTCACTTCACCCACTCTGTATCTAACCCTAACGGCTTCACTTTTCTCCGATTTATCAACTCTTTTTTCGTCAACACCATTCGAAGGGTCTGATTTCGTCAATTTGAGCAAGAGAAGTCGAAAATTGGCGGCGGATTTCACTAAAGAGGCGGCGGATTTGGAGTTATCTTCGGGAATATTCAATGTAGTAGGGGAGATGTTCAAATCTGGCGCGTCAACGTCAAGGTTGAGCTCAACCTCTCTCATATCTTCCGAATCCCCGGAGGCGATTTCAGTTTCAGATGCGACGTCTTCGTCGTTTTGATTGGAGAGAGCGAAGTCGAGGTCGAAGAATGGACCGTCGAAGCCGTAATCGGAGAAGGGACTGGCGGCGGTGAAGAGGGGATGGTTGGCGGTGGGTCGCGAGGTGAAGGTGGCAGCGCCGGTTGTACGCCAGTAAGTGAGCATGGTTAAGGCTTCCAAAGTTGGTAGAGCCAGTATAGCAACTAAGTTGAGACCAAAAGAAGAAAAAGAGTGGTCTTTAATGGAGGTAGAAAGAGAGAGTGGATGAGAAAGAAGAAGGAAAGATTGCAGGTTAACCTTTTATGGTTTGAAAACTATATTCTGTAGCATATTTTTCTTCTTGAGGTGGGAAGAAGGTGCATTGGAAATTTGTATATTTGTGTGTGTTGAATATTGATGCCTCCTGCCAGAATAGTACATTAGTACTCAATATATGTGATGCTGCAGTTTCTCTCTCATATGCATGATCGTAACAAACAATCACATATGATCAACCATCTCTCTACAAAATAAACATGAATATGTATATGGTTGCAATTTTTCACAACTGGAAGTCTGGAACTGCTCTCTCTGCACTCAACACATAATCGTCACGTAAGTCATGTCATGTGTTTGATTTTTAAGAGGTGTCAATTGTCATGGGCCGGTCCGGGTCGGGCCCAAGGAGAAATTCGACCGGCCCTACAAATCTTGGGCTAGCCCAACCACCAAAACTGTTCAATTGCAAATTTGGGTGAACATATTTGTTTTTATAGCCCTGCTACATCTTTTCATAATTAAAAAAAAAAAGCAAACAATTATAAAAGAACAAGCTTATAGCAGATTGTAGTTTTTGATGGAAAGCTTATAAATGACGTGTATCATACCGCTATCTTCCTCCCACTTCAAAATCTCACTTTATTATTTTAATATACTCATCTAAATGCTGCAAAGTGACTAGTTTTCATCTTATAATAGCAAAGCAAAGTGGGGGGTTTTTCCGTTTTATTTTTAATATAGTTATAGTAAGAGAATATTATTAAATGCAGAGGAGACGACAATAATGAAGAAAAGAATGGCATAAGAATAATAATAATAACATTAATATATATATATGTGTGTGTGTGTGTGTGCATGAATTGGGCACACACAAATACGATCAAGATTGATGTAAAGTTGTTACACATGCACGTAACACCTGAGCCCATCTCTCTCTCTCGATTGTATTTACAATCAAATTTCTGTATCTATAACTCTGGTGTCGAAAATTGTGATCTGAGTGGCGGATCGTCGCATTAACACCAAACAAATTAAGAATGGAGAAAGCGGAAGAGATTCCGATGGTGGAAGAGATTGAAACTCGTGATATACCCTCGTCGGATTCAGAAGAGGAAAAACCTTCCACTATTTACGGGAAGAAACTCTACCGTCTCTTCGGAAGGGAGCGACCCCTTCACATGGTCCTCGGCGGCGGCAAACGTACGCTACGCTACCCCCTTCATTTCTGCAATTTCCTTTCTGTAAATCATACTCGAAATGCCAACTTGAATTCTCACTATGTACATGGTATGATAATGAAACGCTACCTTTCATTGTTTGGATTCTGTTTACATGCGAAATTTGATATTAGGTTGCTTTTTTTAAATACTTTTAATCTCTTCTGGGATGGTATAATAATTCGAGGCCTCTATATTAATAATCTGATATTGATTTAGCTTTTTACTCTTCGAGTTTACATGCCTTATTTTGCTAAATTTGAATGGACAAGGAGAATGAAAGTAATGGAGCTTATTATATTGTATTTGCTCTTATGCACTCAAATCATAAAAGGGAAAATTCTGCTCTAGGTATTGTTAACATTGTCAATATTGTGGTGCATGTGAAAAGCAAGACAGGGTATTTTGCATTGCATGCAACTCAAAATTTACGCTAAAAATGACTTTTAGCGACCAAATTATTAATGAAAGGATATGTAACTTCACTCATGGGAGAAAAATATTTTTAGTGAGAATAAAAAGTGTAGCTAAAAATTAAATTTTTATCACTAATGACTTTTAATTACAAAATTTTTCAACTGTCACCATCTCTTATTATTGCTTCTCTAATTAAAAATCAATAATAAAAAAATAGTGTATTTTTTACTCTCACTAAAAGTATTTTTTCTTGCTAAAATATGGGTTGTTACAATTACTAGATACTGTTGTGAGAATCTTGATTGAGCTATAGTGAAGTGAGTAGCTTATAGTATGTATACAAGGGTCTATACGTATACATCTAATTGCAGTTTAAGGTAATTATAATCTACAATTATTGGATGATCAGCTGCCGATATACTTTTATGGAGGGATAAAAGGGTTTCAGGAGGAATCGTAGGCGGCGCCACAGCTATTTGGATTTTGTTTGAAGTGCTTGAATACCATTTTGTGTCCTTTACCTGTCATCTTTTGATCCTTGGTTCGGCTCTTCTTTTCTTATGGTCGAATGCTGCCTCCTTCCTCAGCAGGTAATGGAGCTGCAATTGTGGTCTCATTTTATGCTTGATTGAGCTAGTGAGCTGATAGTTGCTTTTTTTGTCATTTCCTTTCCTTTTATGGTAGATCGCTTCCAGAAATACCGGAAATAAGGGTTCCGGAAGCACCAGTGATAAGGATTACCAATGCTTTGAGGATTGAGATCAATCATGCATTTGCTATTTTGAGGGATATTGCATCAGGAAGGGACTTGAAGAAGTTTCTTGTTGTATGTAGCCTTACCTTTACCTCAGATTTGAACCTTTGTGAAAAATTAGTGAAGATGTTGAATATAATATGTATGTTAAACTTGATCTGGGAACTGGGAACTGGAAACTTTGGTAGTCAACATTACACTGCAAGTGCTGCTTTAGCAACAATGTAATTAGATGAAAGCAAGAAAACTGTGATTATGAGTGTGACCGTGTTCATTAGATGAACTCATAAGCTTTATTTTTGCATGAGTATGACATTGATAATGTCCTCTCATATGCAGGTGATTATGGGCTTATGGATTATATCAGTTGTTGGGCGTTTCTGTGAATTTTTGACAGTCCTCTACATAGGTAAAGTGTAACTTATATGGTCTTAAATTGATATGTTGATCTAACTCAAGAAAAAGATAACTGTGATCATATGTGGATTATCTAGTAACACGATTAGCATTGTTTTGAAATAGTTATGGTGGTGGCATTCACTGTGCCTCGATTTTATGAGAAGCACGAAGAACAGGTCGATGCGTTTGGGGAGAAGGCAGAAGCAGAGTTTATGAAACAGTATGCGGTGTTTGATGCCAAAGTTTTGAGCAAGTTACCAAGAGGGATGTTGAAAGATAAAAAGATGGAATAAGCTTCTAAAAGTATTACTACTTCTTATACTAGTCTCCTAAACTATGCACTTATGAAAAGTGTCATTAAGCATGATTGGATTTCTATATGTATCTTTTTGAATTTAGGAATGATGGATTGTTTACAATTTGATGTACTGCTAATTATTAAGCAAGCATGAAGATTTTGGTTCTATTACTTTATATTGATAAGTGATTACTTGTAGAATTTTAGCCATGTTTTCTCTTGAAGCTAAGTGTTCAATAATTGCTACATTCTTTCATGGAATATGCATGTCAACAGTTTTGCTCCATTCGCTGGCAGCAGGGCATATGCCGCAGTTAGAGGTGTTCACGCAAATTGAATCGTTGGTTCACGGTTATGAAAATTCGGAATTGGAATTGAATCGAACCATTATCACTAAGATTTACGGTTTGGAATCGGAACATGTAGGGAGATTCTAGCTACGATTTTAAATTTGCCAGTTACAGTTTTGAACCATCCAAAAAAATTAATTGTAGGGTAATATATTTGAAAAATTAAAATTTCTAATTACTTTTATTACGTACTAATACATCTCATCAATTAATTTTTGAGATTTTCAATATCATTTCATTTATTAATTTAAAAGCTATAATGATTATAAAATACTAATACGTCATTCTATAAAACTACAAAGTATAATTAGTTTTCAAATTTAAAATTTAGTTTAATTTTTATTTTATTTCACTATTAATTTATTTGCATGAAGTATTAAAAAAAATATTTTATAATATAACAAATAATTGAATTAAGTAAAAATGTTAATAATGTCTGTTGTGAGTGAGTGATATTTTTAAACAAATTTTAAGAATATAAAATTATACTCATATTCATTAAGTTCATGAAAAGTGTACTCTTATTACTTGTTTAGGTTTAGAAAAAGTGTACTATTTCATTTTTAGATATGGTCTCACAAAACGTTTAATTTTTTAAACCTCATATATATTCTATTTTGTATGACTCTTAGGTCCCACTAAAAACATACTTTCATTTTTTTTTTAATTTTTATCGACTCTTTCATAACACACTTTTCGTGGACGAAGGAAATATTTTTTGTTGATCAATATGAAACTAATACATTATTTCTTACTTGTTTGGATCGTCTACAAAAAGTATATTATTTCTTTTTTAAGACAAAATCTCACAAGGAGTAAAAGCTAAAATACACACTTTAATAAGTAAAATATAAAAAATATCTACTTAAAAATAAAAATTAAAAATTACCCTCTCACATGAACGCATGAAAAAATTGATCACATGATATGAAAAAATAATTTGAATAACACGAGCACAACAAAAAAATTCCTCATGTTATGTCTAAAATGTCTCTTTTATTTTAAACTAATATTTTTTTATAAAAGTAGATAATTTTATCCATTAAATGCGAAGTGGAATCAACTAACTTTATAAACGAAGAAAACAAATGGTAGAACTGATATATCACTGAATCTAATTAGTTTGTAAATGAATTCTCTAGAATCCTGTTTTGGAGACTTCTTAAAATTAACAAATATACAACAAATTGAGAGACACACACATCACGCAAATTAGATATACAATCCGCCTCACGATTGATTATCTTCTTTCTCTTTTGGAGGGTGTCAAGTATCACTATTTTAAACAAAACAGATAAGCGATTAGAATAACTTATTAATTCATTAGTAATTACAATAAGATTTGTGTTGCACATCCAACACCTACCTAATATTACTACTATAAAACCTGTCAGCTCCAATTAATTACAATCAACAACAAATTTAATGGGAATTGAGTAACTATTTGAGAAGGCAATCTGCAGCTTACAAGAAGTAAGATAGTTGTTCCTTCTTCCTCGATCCACCTTCCCCATGTAAGTCGTTCCATTGCTTCAACTCTGACATTATGGACCCTTCACTTGAAAAGCTAGGTGCAACCTGTTATATATCATAGTCAGTATGTTCCAAGCTGACCAGACTTCTCACTCAATTAGGTGATATATATGGTTTGGAAAATAATGAATATGGCTTTACCTGATTCTTTGCTTCTTTCAAATCTTGCATGTTCAGTGGCCTGATATTGATTACCCTCTCCGTTCTATTTGAATTGTCACCACGCTGCAAGAAGGATACAAGATTTGGGTATATGCAGATACATGCATATTGATCACAACATTAAACGTTGATGTATAGTTTACCTGATCTTTCAGCCGTTCTTGCTTTATTAACTCGCGAACAGGTCGGTATGCAGCAGTTATGCACAAGTTCTATGTTAATGAAACTTTTGTCAAATTCAGAAGATGTGGTTCAACTTAATGAAACAAACTAAGAACAGTTAAATAGACCTTTAGATCACTTCCACTATATCCTTCTGTCATTGTTGCAAGCTCTGTGAAGTCCAATCCTTCGGTTTTATCTTTCGACAATAGTGTCTTCAAAATCTTCTCTCTGTTCTCCACAGATGGTAAACCGACCATAATTCTGTAGTAATCACCATATATTTATAAGCGCTAATAATCATCAACTTGATCAGAATCAAGGAACATGGCAACTTTGCTAAACTATTATAATATGAAATGGTTCATACCTTCTCTCAAAGCGCCTGATGATTGCTTCATCGAGATCGAATGGCCTATTGGTTGCAGCAAGAACCAGAATTTTTTCACCAGGATTTGTAAGTAAACCGTCCCAATGAGTCATGAATTCATTCTTGATCTTTCGCATGGCTTCATGCTCCCCACTTTTATTTCGCTGCCCGAGCATACTGTCAACTTCGTCTACAAAAATTATGGTAGGGGATACCTTGCCTGCAAGAGTAAACAGTGCTCTAACTTTCTTTTCATCTTCACCGAACCACTTGGAAGCTATAGTAGACATTGAAACATTAATAAAGCTTGCTCCAGCTTCGTTAGCTATAGCCTTGGCCAGCATAGTCTTCCCGGTACCAGGGGGCCCGAAAAGCAGTATTCCCCTACATGGCTTCAAAAGGCCGCCTTCAAAAAGGTCTGGTCTTCTAAGTGGGAGCATCACTAGTTCCTGAAGGGAATCCTTTGTATCGTCTAATGCTCCTATATCTGCAAATGTCACACCAATTTCACTTGCTGGTATGACTTCTGGTCGGATGAGTCTTTCAAATTCATTGTCCGGCGGCACCTCCTGATGCAACCAAAACGACAAAGAGCTTGATTAAAAGTGGAACAAGTGATGTTTGCAAAATCTTAATAATTATACGCACTCTATTATGTACAATACACGGAAAGAACAGAGATAGATATCCTGTCGACATTTGCCATTATTAGATGTACTGTGAAACAAAAGATGATAAATGTATGAGGAACAAGTTGTACTAAAACTCTATTATGAAACTAAAAATGAATGAAACTGGAAACTTATCCTTACAGGAGCCTTTGATGCTGGGAGTTCTTCGGATTTGCTTTCAGGTGCAGTTGTTATGGATGTTGATGCAGGTCCTGGTCCAGCAGCTGTAATACCTGATCCTGCCATCCCCGATCCTGCAGGCGTTGTTCCTTTAGCTGCTCCATCTAATGCAGGCTGCGAATTATCATTACTTATTAATATTCTCAACTGACAAATACGACTTCCAACTTGAGCAACCGACCTTTGGCACTTCGGCTTGGGCTTCAAGCTTCATGGTGTTATTTCCACAAGATTTACCTTCCTGAAATATACTTAACCCATGGGATAGGCTAATTAAGACAAGAAAATTAGTAAGCACGTTTATCTAGTACAAACAATTATTACAATGTGTAAAATGGCACAAAGAGACCCACCTTGATGAGGATATAACAAGTTTCCCGTTTCTGTATTCCGGTTCCTTGCCACTGGTCAGGTGGTATGATATAGCTGACACCACAATTTCTTCAATATAGTTGCTAAGGACCATTGTGTCGGCCATGCAGACAGAACCCAGATCATCACAGGCAATGTCGTTAGCAGCAAGCACCTCAGTAATATGATTCTTGTTGTCCTGATATTGGAACATCTTCATGTCCTCTTCCAGCTTAGCCTTCCAGCTTCCAAGATGACTTTCATCATCTGGGGGTCTAATATCAATGTTATAAGGGAACAATAAGGAAATTTTTTCATCAACTGATCTATAATTATCTTGTAGGTCAATAATCCTTGAACCAAGGATCAGTACCGATCCAGACAATTTCTTCAACATTTTCTGGAACATTAGGTACAGTTTCTTGGATCTGCTAAAGAGTTGCTCGACATCCCTGAGATAAAGTATAACGGGACTGATATTTGATACTTTAGTGAGAACCTGTGTCATTTATACTAAATTGTCAGTGCCAAATGAAACTACTTAAGGTCACTAGCAAGGGTATATAGAAGTGCTACAAATGAATAGGAACCTTACCTTGTAAAGAGTCTGTATAAAAAGCTTGTCATTAAAACACCAGCCTCCTGCACGCTTGAGTGGAGCTGAAAAGGTTGATATATTAAAATTAAGAAGCATAAACGGAAGTAATATGGGAAAAGGAATAATATCTTCTGATGTATCAACAAAAAAATGCTTGAACAAATAAACTACAATACTTTTCGTCCATGTAAAAGAGCCAGTTATTGGGAGAATGAGTTCAAACTATTAACTTTCATATATCATTCAAGTGCACATTATATCATTTTCCATTCAACCTGAATTTCCAGAAGCACTCAAAGCAAGATTATTCAAGTTTGCTGAGGCAGATGAATTCCTCCGCAGTGTTGCAGGGGAAGGACCTTCCATTCCACTGTACATAAAAAAGCATGCATATTTTATATCAATATGTTATCAAACTAGTGAAAATGGAAGTAGAAACATAGAAAAACCAGTACGCACTATGATGAAAGATTGACTCCACTACTCTGCCTTCTTAGACCCCCTGCATACAAAAGAGAAGTGTATATTAAAGGTTGAGGAGGGAATGCTTAGAATAACCAGCAAGAACATGCATAAAAAATTTAACATTGTGAAGGACTCCAAAGTTTAGCAATTGGTAGAAATTAGGATTGGCTTAAAAGTTCCTTAATTGCCATTATCAATCAGAAGAGATAATGATTATCAACTGAAGAATCACACTTCCGTCTATAATTGTTAGACACATATCAAGTGGTAATAGCATACTTACATTCATGATCTACTTGACAAAAGGTACAGAACATTTGAAGGAAGATGATAATAAATTCTATTTCATACCTTTACTCTCCTCCCTAGGCTGAAGAACTGAAAATGATCCAAATAATTCAGACATCCGGCTTAATGTTGTTTCAGATGTACACCTTTTAAATGACTACCAAAAATATGTCAGAAATTGGAAACATTCCGAACAAATTGAGCTACAGCAGAATGTGAAGTAACACACTTTTTACCATGAGTAAATCAAACAGGTTTTAATAAATAAATGGTGTACTTACAGCTTCACTAGAACATCCATACTTGCTCTGGAGCTGTTTTCAAAGCCCAAACAAGAGATTTATTAGGAAAAAAATATAGGAAATCAATCTCTAATCTGATGCCTGATATATTTGTAAGCAGAAAAAGTTAACTTATGCTCCAACTCACCTTCAAAGAAAAATCATTGACATCTAGCAACAACAACTTGGCCTCGAAAAAGTGAGCTAGAGCCTTAGCAAGCATTTGATGATACATTTCTATTAAAACGCGAAATAAATCACTTATATACAATTTGCAGGCAGAGAAAATATAGGGAAAAAAGAAAAAACTTTACATAAATTACCAAATACTCAGAAAAGCAATGTAAACAACTTACCTGTAGTTCCAGAAAGCAAAATTGCTCGACTTGCTGGAGATAAATTCCGCGTGTGCTTAGAGAAATTAGTTTTCTTCAAATGAACAAAAGCAGCACTTGTTAACAACGCCTTCGTCTGCTCGCTGTTATTTTGATTTAGAAGTAAAAAAGTCAGTGGCAATGCAGTCCCACAAAGAAAACCAGTTTCAGTTTTAAATAGTCACGATTAAACACAGGTGGCTGACTTCATTACTAAAATTCATATGTATGTTACGGAATCAATATGGCTACAGAAGAATGTTCTCCTTCATACCGCTATGTTGATCCATTGCAATTTCTTAATGGCACATGTTAGTTGAAGGAATTTCTAATGAAGAGGATAAAATGTTACATTCCTCTATATATCATCTCAACTTGTATTTATTTTCGGTGTTTTGTGCATCCAATGTTAGGAAAATATACCTTAAATAGTAGGGGAATTGATCGAAGGTGACATTGAAATCCTTGCCGTTGCCGATTAAGGCAATCATCTCCTCCTCCATGATGAGCGGAGACAAGCCGTTGGAATCGGCGGAGCCGCCGGCCCATTTGCCAACCGCTTGCGTTCCGGAGGCCAATCCGAGGCCAACTCCTACTCCTATGCCCACACCCAATGCGGACATCAACATATGCTTGGATTCCATAATGAGAGATGCAGTTTGTACAGGAGGATTGAATTTTGTGGGTAGGTGTTGGGTTAGGGAGTTTGGTTTTGGTATTTTAGTTTGTGAATGAAGAAGCGGTTATTTGTTCCCGCTTTAGAAGGTCTCCTTTTTCGTATTCTTTAAAATACAAAGAAAGACAGAGACAGTTCGTCCCGCACTTTTAACGCTCTGCTTTATATACTTTGTGCATACATTCTCCTTTGTTCAATTAAAGGGGTGTAGTGTAGTAGTCATTTTCATCGTCCATTTCTCTTTTATTATTTTTATAATATATTAATATTAATTTACTCCGATCTTAAATTATTTGACTTCAATATTAACACTATTAATTAATTACATGCTGGTCAGTTACTTTTATTTTATAAATTATATTATTATTAATGTATTTGAGATTAATGATATAACATGTAGATAAATAAATAAAAACGTATTAATTTTTATTTTTTAATTATAATCTACTAATTATGATATAATTAAACATTTATCTTATATAAAAATAAAAAAATAATAAAAACGAAATTAATAGTGATTCATATGTATACGAGATATTATTACATTCACTACAAATATAATATTGTTATATCAGCCACATATATATTAAATGTGTATATTGTGAATAGAAGATCAATTCTAATATTATTATATAGGTATTACTTCTAAAATATTAGTAGTTTATTTATTTAATTATATATATATACACACACACTATTGAACCCTATATATATACACACACTATTCAGGTATTCGGGCCGGGTTCGGGTATTAGTATTTTCGGAATTTTGGTTCGAATAATACCTGAAAACTCGATTTTTTTTAATAATTTTATATTTTATATTTTATTTGAATAATTACATTATTATAATTTTTCAATCCCAATTTAATTAATATTTTATTTTTTTAATACAAAAAATTTGAAAGTTCAAAAACTACCCGAAAATCCGAAAAAATTCAAAATTTTAAAATTATTTCAATTAGCTCTCATATTTCGGGTACCTGAATTTGAAAGTCGGGTTCGGGTATTAAAATTTTAGGAATTTCGGGGTCGAGTATCCGAAATTTTCGGGTTGGGTACCCGACCCGACCCGACCCGAATAGACACCCTTAACTGCATAAGTTGAATAATTGGTGGAATTAAATACTCCCTCCATTTATTAAAAAGATGTACCATTTGACCCGGCACATGTTTTAATAAAATGTTGTTGACTTAAAAAATAGTGTATTTTTAAGTGTTTTAATTGTAGAAAGTGCATGTTTTCAAGTAGATTAAAGATAGCATCATGTCCAAAAATAAAAGGTACATATTTTTAAGAAATGAACGAAAATGTAAAAAAGGTGCATCTTTTTTTAAAGAATTGAGGTACCCCTCACATTCAATAGTTTTTTGATAAATCAAACTTGCGCTCACTATTTTCAACTATCATCCATTAAATAATTCAAAATATTATTCAACTCCTCCAGATTCCAAAATCACAAAAAAAAAATATATGTATCATTAGTTTCTTAACTACTGTATTTTGGTTGACTAATACAATTTGAGACAATGAGATTCGTGTTAACAGAAAGTGTACTCCTCTCTGATAAGTAACAATACAAAAAATTTATCTTTCTCCCAGAAAACAACAAAAACTTTTAATTACAGATATAAACTGCACAATCATCAATCTATGTGTAATATACAACAGATTTGAAAAAAAAAAAAAAAAAATATATATATATATATATATATATGCATTCGCCAGTATATCACAAATCTCAACAGCAGCACCTTTCGTGACTGCCTAAGATCCACGATCATACACAAGATGACGACAAACTGCACCATACTCAGGTTGATAAATATTGAGGGGGATGAATCCGCCTGTGTTGAAAATGCAAGATATTGACACACAGCTTAAGCGTATTTTAGTACTACATTCGACGTCTGTTTCCTCCAATGTCGGGGTTGCCTTTCTTCATCATTGCCACAAACTCATCATAGTTTATCTTCCCATCCTGCCATGCCATGCCAAGTAACATATTATTCGACAATCATACGACAGTTTTTAATTCTTATACTGAAATATTTGAAAACTATAACCACTGATGGAATAACCATATAAAAAGACCATATATATATATATAGGAATAGAATATTTACATTATCAGTGTCTACTTCTGCAAGGATTTCCTTAATTGTTTTATCATCGCCCATATTGTATTGCTTCAAGGCTTGTTCTAATTCTTCCACTGTTATGTACCTGATATCGAAGGCAACCATATAACTAAGCACCACATCTCAACATAATACATGGAATGTAGTGGATTAAGCTATACCCGCTCTTATCCTTGTCAAAATATTCAAATGCTTTGTATAGAAGATCTTCTCTCTCCATTCGGTTCATGTGCATAGTAGCCGTTATGAATTCAATGTAATCTATTGTCCCATTTCCATCCACATCAGCCTGGAAAGTACAAATTATTAGTGGCAAGAATCCTCTGTCAATAAAAGTAAACTCGAAAACGTTCATGCCGTCAACCTTGAATAGATATATATGCATCAATGAAACATTCCCTATTGAGGCTATATTTGGTTAATTCTAATGACAGCCTTGACTCCCAGCAAACTCTACTAAGCTTTAGTTACCATGACATTGAACTTGTCACCTCGTAAGTTATATATGTAATTTATCTGTGTTTACAAAGGTCACTGGTAACCCAAACATAGGATGTCTCTATGGTAATTATAGTCAAAGAATCATTCCAAGACTCATTTCTAGCTTTCCTAGTAGATTCAAAGGAATCTGAAGATATTAGCAAATAAAGTAGCATCGTCAAACATCACAATGAAAAACACTGGTAATGACGTACTATTCAGTCTACGAAACAGCTACAGACAGCATAAAACAGTGATAATACCTTACCAAAAGCACCTAGGACATTCTAGTAGAAGATGGATTAGATTAAGAAGCTGTAATACAACAAACAGAGTAGTGGAACATACTCAAACTAAAAGCATTGACTTTTGACTAAAAAGGGAATAAGAGATGATACCGCTTCCATATACTGCATGACTTCAGACTCCGACAGCTTTGTGCCCAGCTTCGGTAAACCAGCTTTTAATTCTTCAAATGTAATTGTTCCACTGTTATCTGTATCCATGGATTTGAACATCTCCTTCAAGCCTGTGATTTCTTCTTCGGAAAGATTTTCTGCGATCACCTGTGAAGCCCAGAAAAAAGATTAAAATATATTTATTTTTTGTCTCATCACATAGTGTGATGGATACAAGTAAGAAAATGGAATGTCGAACACTATGAGTTTATGACCTTAAGAGCTAATTTCTTGAGTTTGTTCATTGCAAGGAACTGCTTCATTCTACTCAAGACAGCGATGTCCAGAGGCTTATCAGATGCATCCCCATCTTCTCTCATCCATGGATGATCTGCATTGACAAAAACAGGACTTTATTTTAAGAGACAAACCACAATGGCGACCCCTTAAAACCATAATATGGAACAAATAGATAAAAACTTAACTAAATCAAATTTAAACAAGAAAAGGATTGAAATATCCATAATAGCTAAAATGTTTGCATAGTTGACCTACAACAGACAAATTTGGCTCCTGCACTATGGCATGGTAAGATGAGTAATCATAACATGATTCTCATGTTAAAGGAGACAAAATAGGACTGGATCACTGTATCCGGTTTTATATATTGGCCATGTCCATTTTCTGTCTTGATGGTAACACTTTAAACCTAAATTAAAAGTGTTTGAAAGATCAGATTCAATCCTCCCATTTCAGTTGGACCGATATAAAAATTTTCCTTTTGAACGAACCTCCAATTAAACTTCCATCTTAAGAATGATATGTAAAGCAATGAGTCTAGTTTTAAAACACAAGCATCAACATCAAATAGGTCAGTTGCAGGCATATTCTCCAAGTTTACTTGATCTTCCAACATAATAAATTGCATAAATATTACTAATTCACAAGCAAGAATTTATAGGGTGTTTCATGATTATGAGTTAGTAGTTTGGCAAAAAAAGGAATCCGAAAAAAAAGCTAAATTCTATTGCATCATGCCACAAAAATCATATAATGTTATCACTTCAAAATTCAATTGTCTAGGCATTCGGAAAGAGACTTTACTTACTTAAGACTTCACTTGCAGTAAGCCGGGATTTAGGGTCAGCCTGAAGCATCTTCTTCACAAGATCTTTGGCACTACTTGATATTGATGGCCATGGATCAGAAACAAAATCAAGGTGCCCACGCAAAACAGACTCAAATATGCCCTTCTCGTTCTCTTGAATGGAGAGAAAATAAAAAAGCATTAATACAAAAAGTAAAGGAGTTATTCAGTAAAATGTATTGGTATAGCACTCCCACTAATTAAAGCATAGTTTCAAATTATACCCTCTACTCTGACCTACAAAAGACCTAAGTTTATTGAGGCTAATATTTGCTAAAGCAACAAGTTAAGTATTCCAGAACTGAGGTGCACATTGAAAATGTTCTGCCACTCGAAGTTGGAGTTTGCCCTTCATTATTGGATTTGATCCATCCCTTTGACAAATTATATGAATATAATATCTGAATCTTTCTCTTTATAAATACAAATTAGTTGAATGAAGAGATACCTCCCCAGAAAGGCGGGACGCCACTGAGTAAGATGTAGAGTATCACTCCAGCACTCCAAATATCAGCTTCAACACCATAATTTCGACGCAGTACTTCAGGAGCCACATAGTATGCACTACCGACTAGGTCTCTAAATGATTCTCCTGAAATCACATATGATCTGTAAGTACAAACTATCAGTTTTTGTTATTAAGAAACAAAGCAGTGTGAAACCAGTTGTGAGATTTTCTTATGCACTTTTGAAAAGCATGCCTATCTTAGTCCCGGCAGTAAGGTTTTCCACAATAACACTCAATTATTTGGCGAAAGAGAGACATGAGTTCTACAACTACAACAATCAATGGTGGCAACAAAATTAGGAAATACTAAAAAACGAAACTTTTTTTGTAGAAGAACTCCCCTTTTAACAGTGATTGACCAGAAAAACTAAGGATAAATAACTTTTTTCCTACTTCACAAGTTTCAAGTTTTAACATCACCTACAATCAAATTACTCCTCTATGATCTTCTTCCGGTACAAATTCTTACAGAGCTCAATGTCAAAATCAGAGCAATACGTGTATATAACACAGATTTACTATCAATAGCATTCATGAAATTTAATATCAAACAACATATAACACTAAACCACCACACCTACCATTACGCCAAACCCCCGCAATGAAATAACATCAACACATGCATTTCAACCGAAACTTTAATTAAAAAAACCTCGAAACATTACCCGGTTTGAAAAAGGCAGACAGGCCGAAATCAGTAGCCTTGAGAGGCGAATCCTCATGCTTACTCAAAAGCAAGAAATTCTCAGGCTTCAAGTCCCTGTGCATGACCCCCATGGAATGGCAAGCATGCACCACGGTCACAATTTGCCGGCACAGCCCTGCCGCGGCACGCTCGGAGTAATGCCCCTTGGCGATGATCCGATCGAAGAGCTCGCCGCCGGCGCACAGCTCCATCACCAAGTGCACGTTGTGGCGATCCTCAAAAACCTCCTCGAGCTCCACTATGTTGCGGTGTCCGGTGAGGTGGTGCATGATCTGGACCTCGCGGCGGACGTCGGCAACGTCGTCGGGACTGATGAGCTTGCGCGTCGCGATTGACTTGCACGCGAAGGCCTCACGCGAGGCGCGATGGATCACAAGATGCGTCACCCCGAATTGGCCCCTCCCGAGCTCTTTGCCGAAAATGTAGGCGGAGTGAACGTCGGCCATCGGCCGGCCGAGGACGCGGCCGATTCCAGTGGGAAGAGGGCGGCGTGGCGGCGGCGGCGCGTCCGAAGGGATGACGTTGATGGTGGGATTCCCTCCGCTGGGTTGGAGGTTATGGGGATTGGCGGTGGTGCCGGCGGTGGTAGTGTTGCAGTTACCCATATTCTTATGTTACGACCGTCAAGTCAAACCGTTTAAGAGAGAAGGAGAGGAGAGATATTTTTATACGTGAAGAGAAGGTGTTAGTTGGCGTGCTAGATTTCTTGAGTTGAAATGACTATACTAACCTTTTATATGGGTTTATGGCAAAGGAGATTTTGATTTCTTATCAATTCTCATTATCTACTTTTGTGTGGATTGGTAATGTATTTATCTATGTATATTTAATTTGACAAAGATTTGGTAATGAATTGACCTATGTTGAATGCAGTTTTAATGTTTTATTTGGTTGACTAGTCTGTTATATAAAAATAAAATAAAAAAGACCCCCCACTAACTATACAATTGGATAAAGTTGACATTGTACGGATTCAAGTAGTCAATTGATATTATTTAATGTAATTATGTAAAAGAGGTTCATACAATTAATGCATATATAATCCATTGAATAAAGCATAAATTAGTAGAATCATACATATATATTTTTAAATTTCCAATTAAAAGCAAAACGAAGTTTCTAAGAATTTTACAAATAAGTTTGCACTAAATGGACTAATCCAAATATCAACTTTCAGTTGAAGCAGCCAAGAAATTTCAAAGGTTTTTATCAATTTTCGAAGTACAAAATAGACAAAGTCCAAACGCGCCAATTTGGAGTTCAAGTGGCCCAGTTTGAAAGATTACTTTAGAAAATCCCCAACTCAATCCAGTTTTTAAGCCATTCATAGTGCTGCCTCCGTGTTCTGCTAATATAGTTCATCTTATATCTTACAAAAGTAGTCTCATTTTTCATTTTGATAAATTTTAAAATTAAAATATAAAGCGTATTAAAGTAAATTTCATAAAGTAAAAATAAATAAAATAAAATATTTGTTTGCGTGTAAAAAATAAGAGTGAGGAATAGAGGGAGTAGTATTTTTTTAATGTTTACTTCCGAAGAATAGCAAGAAAAACTATTTTAGTAATTTCGATTGATTATGAATCAATACGAACATGAACCACATAGATGATATATGAAACGTTTAATTAAGCACTCTATTTGTTTCGTTAAAAATGGTATCAATACATTTAACATTGAAATTAAGAAAATCAAATTTTATGCTTTAAAATAATAGGAATAATATTTTAATGACAGTTTTTTTATTACTAAAAAAGTGGTGATCAATTTTAATAGGAGAATATATAAAAAAAAATGACTAATCTTAACGAGACGAAATAAAATACTAATTTAAAAGACGCATGTGTTGTGTATAATGTGATTTTTTGACAATTTATTCTCATGACTACATAATGATTAGGGGTGTAATCGAACCGAACACTATCAGGTTCGAGTTCGGTTCGTTTAAAAATTTGAAGGCTCGAGCTCGGTTCGAGTTATAAAAACCAAGCTCGAGTTCGGTTCGCTAATTATTCGATTTAATAGTAAACTCGAACTCGAGCTCGAACTTGGTTCGAGTTCGAATTCGTTCAAAAGCTCGTTTATTAAATTATTTTGTTAATATATGTATTTTTTATATTAATTTGATAAGCTCGTGAACTAGTTCGTATATAAAGTTCGTATATAAAGTTCGTGAACAAGCTCGATAACAAAGTTCGTGAACTATTCGAAACTCGATTCGTTAAATTATATTCGAACTTGTTCGCGAACTTTTCGAACTGAATACCTTTAGGCTCGAGTTCGGCTCGAAAAATTATTCGAGTTTGGTTCGAGGCTCGGTTCGTTAAATAAATGAACGAATTTAAAATGAACTTTTATCGAGCTGAGCCGCGAATAGTTTATGAATAGTTTAGTTTGTTTACAACTCTAATAAGGATAAGCAACAAAATGACTTAAACGTGTTTAATTTGCACTTGGTCATACCTCTCGCAATTTCTTTTCAGTTTTTCTTATCTATATATATATAAAACAGGAAGCATTCCAATTGAAATCAATTTGAGTGGCAAATTTTGTAAATAACTTCAATTTCAATGGCAAATATAATCCTACAATTATTAAATTTAAAAATGAACATTAACAAGATTTGATCTCTATACCTTTCATAAGGAAGGCTATATTGTGAACCAATAGAGCAACAAGATAACTTGAGTATTGAATAAATCATAATATACGTGTACAACTGAATCTGGTTTATGTTTAGCGTTTAGATTTATTAATTTTTAAAACTTTATAAATTATTTTCTTTCTCCTAAAATTATTTATTTTCTTCGTAAAAATATTTGCAATATT
>JAPKLX010000004.1:4343340-4359697 GCA_026898415.1 Leonotis leonurus
TAAAATTTAAATATTATTATATTATTATATAAAATCATAAAGTTTTATTAATTTCCAAATTCCAAAATTAAATTTTGATTTTTAATTTATTTTATTATTAATATATTCATAAGTTTTAATGTGTTATTGTGAATTATATAAAAATACATTTTACAAATAAGAAATAAATTGAATTAGATAAAATAAATTGAAGTTACTGGTTTGGATCGCTGATCATGGTTTCAAAAATTTGAAATTATAACTGAATCGTCCTCTACACCGTCATGATTTGAAATCGAACCATCGTTTATGATTAAGTTCTAAAACCACCGATTATTATCTGATTACATCATTTTCGATTATTTTAAATATCTTTATGCATAAATTATTGATGAATAACATATTCCCGTGCATAGCACGGGTGCACAAACTAGTTAATAAATATAATAAGATTATGTCAATGATTATCAAAAGGAGAATATAAACGTTCTCATCGATAAAGGGATTAAGTCAATTTGATCCTAGTTGAATTATTAATGCAAAATAAGATAGTTTTGAATATTTTAGATTGAATATTCACAGTTTGACATTATTTTCAATAGTTTCTACCGTCCAAGTTAAAGGTGAATGCTAATTATAATTTGTTTAATGATAAAGTAAGAATTTCCCCTCGCCTAGTATTAGAGTGTAAAGGGTAGCTCCTTCAGAATCCAAATCGATATTAATAAATGAATTGAGTAAGAGTCACAAAATAAACTTGATAATTTTATCGAGTTAAGTCGCGCCTTATGGTACTCACTTAGCGAACATGTTTGAGTTTAAATATAATCAAGCATGATCAGAAGTCTATTATACTAATGCATTCGAACCTTATTTCATAAATCATATATAAAAAATGAAATTATATTTTCAATAACTAGCAATGAGTTTGAATTATGTAAGAATGCATATACAAGTTTTTTTAGGAACCAAACTTAAGATTGAACTTAAATATTATATTACTATTAAATATATATGAACGTGTCGAGTTCGAGTTCAATTGAATCCAATAATTATCTCTTGATTCAAGTTCGATCATTAAAATTAAAACTCTGAGTCAATCTCGAGCACATTACATAATAAGCTAAATATGAACATGCTAGTATTTGACTCGGCTCATATACACGCTAGTAATTAAATGGTAACACAAATAAGATTACACGTGTATCTATATCTACATCTATATCTATATCTCGACTATTAAAGACGGAAACCTCTCTTAATAACACCTCTCGATAAAGTTTCACATGTGATGTGAAGTTCAAAATTCACGGGTTTTTCTTTTTGTTCCGTGACAGGCCGTTTCTGTCTTCCAAAAGTATAATTTGAATCTTTAATGCAATTTAGTTTAATAATCATAGCTTCATAACAACAATTCCTACAAAAACAAATTTATAAGTGAAAAAAGAGAGGAAAATAATGGTTGGAGAGATTGGGCAACCAATAGGCCCTTTTTAATTTGGTCCACACCAATGCCAACAAGTTCCAATTTTGAAGAGCATTGTTTAATTTCTGGATAATTACTCGAAATTATAAAAAGAAAAGTTGAAGTAATTTACAAGTATCTTTCATGTTTCCTCGTTTGTTATTAAAATTATATATTAAAAAAAATATTTGAGTTCTATATTAGTAAATTGACTTTTTGGACATACTCTTAGATATAGGTGTATTTGATCATCAAATTGGGTTATCAATTTTTGTGTGTTTTGTCATCCGTGTATATTTTATTTCTACATACAATTGTGTCACACGTTTTACAAATGATTTCTCGATTACAACATAGTATGTGATAGACACCTCTTTTTGAGTTCTCAAACATCTCTTTTACCCATGATCCAAGTCTAAAATGTCGATTTGATCTCCACGAGCATCTTGTCCCCACTCCACACTCCATTGTTGAAGATCATATAATTTCTTTTTATCCAAACTGCCCACGCTGTGCACACCCAAACCCAAGCCATGAACAACCTTGAGATAATTAATCCCCTGCCACAGTAATTTTTTATCTCTTACACTCTTAGATCATTTGTGTGAATGATTAATGTATAAAGGTCCTCATTACTAAATCTGATACTAAGCATTAATTAAAAAGATGATGAATCTTGAAAATAGAAAATACATGCATGCATTCCATTTTTATTAATTTCTAGCAAGCAACTACTTCTACCTACTTGTAACAGTCGTACAACTTGATATCCATTTTCAACCTAAAATAGAAGTCTCCCTGCACATCATCGGTCCGAAAAGTGACAACCCCACGCGCCATGAAGAAGTCGCCGGTGCCACCGACCACCGACAAATCGCGCGTCTTCTCCAGCAACGGATCAGCCCCCATCACGTTGATAGTCCCTTTGTAGTCGGTGGAATTGAAGACGAGCGTGTAAGCAAACCATGCACTGTAGTTATCCATCTTGTCGTAGAAGTAGAATCCCTGCGCACGCGCCACCGGCGGCGAGTGTAGGCGGGGGTCCTCCGTCATTGGGTCGTCGAACACCACCGTCATGCCGAACTTGAAGTTGCTGACAGCCGAGGCGTTGGCGACGACGGCCGACGTGGCGTTGGCGGCGTTGGTGCCGTGGAAGAGCAGGTCGTGGTAGTAAAGCACGATTCTTTTGCAGGGTTTGCTTTCGTGGATTGTGGAAGTGCGAGCCTGTGTTAGGGCGAGAAATGGTAGTGTAAGGAGAGATAAGAAGATAATATTGAAACACGACTTTAGAATGGGCTCGTTCATACTCATACTCATGATTAATGGAGGAATTAATGGTTTATAATTTGATTAATTTAGCTGTATATATATATAGGCAGATAAGAGTTTGCTAAATTTGGTTTTATGTGTGCATTGTTGTGGGGAATATATGTACTAAGGACAATTCTTCAAGATACCCTTAATTATTACTGATCGACTTTTTTAATTACTATATTGTAATACTCATTTCTGATTAGCAAGTAAGTAGTGTGTGTTTAGCAAGTACTATAGTAGAGTAATAGGAATATATACTTTAAGAGTTTCAATTGTATATAACGTATCTGAAATATCTGCCGTTCATCTAAAATAAAATCTAAATTAATGGTAATTAAGGAGAAAATAAACACAAGGGACACTCGTACGTATTCCTATGCTTTCGAGTGAGATGGCCCCTGGCCCTGGCCCTGGCCTCGCCTCTTTGGTTTCTTTCTCCAAAAGTATACCAACTTCTTACATGACATGACATGCATCTGCTTTTGTTTTTGTGTGGAGTGTACGTCTTGGGAATTGGGATAATACTCTTTTACTTACAACTATTGATATTTTAGTCCATATACACATTATTATAAACTCCCATGCCTACCTACCTACTTTATTTAAATATGTTAGTTAACATATATATGAATGAATTCATGGCTTTAGATACGTCACATTTTCGATGAAACAGCATGTATGTTCAACAATATTAATTCTCTTAATAACAGTCGGTAATAAAACCAAAGACATGATATATATAATATAGTATAAATATTAGTAATTGGAATGGGACATGTATTGTCTTTTTACTCTTCTCCAGTGGAAGAAGCGGCCTCTCTTTGTCCCAACAGATGGCCTATTTCATATTTGCCTTATTCACTTACAACTTTCTATATGTTGCTATATATCAATTTTAGATACTCTAGTCTCTAGCTAGTAGCTAATTTTATCATTAATTATCTCATTCCCAAGAATAAAATAGAAATAGAAGAAAATTCCAACTTCATCAACATAATTTGAGTAAACGATGAACCCAAAATGATGGAACCACGCTTTGTCAGAATTTTAATTAATTCTTTTGAGATAATTATAGTCAGTTCAGCATTTACATTTATATAGTTACTATCATCTGACTTTCGCACCTGCATGTAGCTCTATTATTTCAGCAACGTCATCTATAACTTCATAACAACATATTAAAGGTCAGGAATGAAAGATTATTGCAAAACAAAATACATCAATTCATGTATACTATCATTACCTCAAACATTCAACTGAGGCTCAACTCAGCAACAAAAGCAGACTCATTACAAGCTGCTTCTCTCCTCTTCAGCCTCCGATCCCGATGTATGCTCTTCTCTCAACGAAGCCAACGAGTCTCCCATTAGCCGGCCCCGGTATTGCTGCACCACCAGCACCGACGCTGTTGTTTTGAACTGAGGCGAAATCAGCAAGTTTCCCACCGGTCCCAGCTCGGGACATTCATTCTTCTTGTTAAAAGCTGCGACAAGTCGACCCTCGGGCATTCTTCCGATGATGAACATATTGCATCGACTGTGTTTAATGATCGGACCGACCGTGTCTGCATCGTTGATCACAACAACCTCTTCGTATTTTATCGAATCATCTGCTGATACTCTCTGCTTGAACTCTGCTAGAAACTCTTCATCTGAGGTATCATCGTGAGCAGACTCATCATTCACATCCACAGAGACACTATCTGGAACTGGAAATGCCCTCGAGTCTACAATGAAACGAACTACGTTCAGTTGAATGCCAGTGTGCTCAGCCATGAGAGCGCCATATGATAGAGCTTCACGGTCATCGTGACCTCCAAAGAAGAGTGCTGTGACAGTGTAGTTAACATCGCTTGCGGAGACGTGAGAGGGTCCACCAAGACCTCTATCCACTAGTATGCCAACGGAACACGGAGCGTGTTCAAGAACCCTACGGTTCACGTGCCTCAGTTCAGCTCGCGTCGTTTCAAAGTGACCATCAACTCTCTGATGTTTATGGAATGGAAGAATTATTATTGCAGCCATCTTCCTCTCAGCGCTAGTGCAGATGTCTTCATGCATGCTCGACAATGGTGAAATCGCAGTTGTTGGTCGTATAGAGACTTGGCTGAGGTGGTGAAATGCATCAAAAGCAACCACAACTTGGTTTGCATCAGCGTTCTGCACCTTGCTCCAAAACGGCAACCCATTGTTTCTTACCTTGTGCACCATCAGGATTGCAGATGATCTCTCGGAGAGCTCCATAAGGTGCATTGCGTATACACGAAGCCCCCCTTTCCTGCCCGTACCACGTGAAACCTCCATCAGATTTATCAATGTGGGAATACTTCTCGAACTATGAAAGCAGATCAACATTTTTAGTTGAGTGTCAGATTCCTTCCTCTGTATAGTTCTGTATTTGTACTCTAATGTAGCCATTTGAGCTGGCTTAAATATGGCCACGACAATAGGTGTCGTTATAAATGTCGTGAACAAAGCCATTAGAACCATGATGGCAAAAGTCTGATCATTCAGAACCTACAAACACAAAAAGATCATTGTGAGATAAAAGAAGTTAGCAAGTTTATTTAGATGGCAAATAGTTCAATAGTAACTAACCCCTCGGTCTTTCCCTATGTTAAGGACAATGAGCTCCACCAAACCTTTAGTGTTCATCAAGAAACCTAGGGTTAACGCCTCTTTGAAACGAACCTTGCAGCAGAGAGAGACCAAAACAGTGCCGACAATCTTCCCAAAACATGCTGTGAATATGACTAGAACCAGAAGACCCCAAGACTGAGCCCCTTGAATTGTGGCAACATTTGTCTTCAGTCCACTTGATACGAAGTATAGAGGAAGAAATAGCCCGGATACAATATCTTCTGTTTTCTCCACAAGGGCTCCAGCAAATGCTCCCTCCTTTGGGACGAGAACGCCCACCACAAAGGCACCAAAAAGTGCGTGAATTCCGATAAGATCAGTAACGAACCCAGCAGCCAAAACAGCAGCAAGTGTAGCACAAATATATATCTCATCAACTGGATCACCCTCAGGACAGCGTTTAGAAATCCATTTGAAAACAAACGGGCCGATAAGTATGCATAATAATATGAAACTTAATCCACATAAGAACACCCATAAGGAAACAAGTGGAGAACGGCCTGTGCCTGATAGGGCAACAGCAAGAGCAAGAAGAACCCATGCAGCAACATCGTTGACTGCAGCAGCAGACATGGCTATTTTACCAACACTTGTAGTCAGTAGCTTCAGTTCAGCCAAGATACGAGCCAAGACTGGAAATGCAGTAATAGAAAGAGCCACTCCCATGAAAATGAGAAATGGTCCTTGACTCACGCCTGGGGATATAGTAGCCCTGAGCACAAATGAGGTCCCGACTCCTAAAGCAAACGGGAGACTGATTCCTGCTAGAGCAATGGATAATGCTTTCTTTCCGGTCTGTCGAAGAGACTTTGGATCCAGCTCAAGACCAACCAAGAACAAGAAGAATAAGAGGCCAAGGTTGGCAATAGTATCTAAAACAGTAAGGCTTCGAGGTGGAAAAATAGCTTGAAGATATTTCTGGTTGCGGCCCAAAGCTGAGGGACCAAGTAGAACACCTCCCTACCAAAAACGTATTAGCAAGTCAACTTTCTTATGGGAACTCAAAAGAAATCAAGAATGCATCGTATGAAATCATAAAGTGGCATGTGCATTTATTCTTCCTATTCTCTTTTAGCCGTAAGGATTTAGATCTTGCTCAATCACAAGTTCTAGTCAACGCTAAACATTTATATGCACTTGTTGAAATAAAAACTTTTGCAGAATAAATTCAAACAAATTGAGCTTATTGATAGAGCACTACGCGCGCGCGCACTCATGCAGTATAAAAAGTTAAACAACATAAAGAAAGGAAAACATTGTCCTCTGTGAAGTCCCCCTCTCTTGTAGAGAAGGAAATTTAGGGGAAATTATAAACGCATAAAAAAATAATTGTACTTCATATGCATGTTCTAGTCATCAAAAGCTAAATTCATCCATGCTCAGACCAATGGACAGAAAAAAATAAATAAATAAAATAAAAAGCTGCAAGTTCCTAATGATGCCTCATTTATTGGTCCATTATAATGTTTGATCAAATCTAAATGAAGTCTATTTTTTATTCGAGAACTTTTACTGATTCGTTAATTTCTGTCAGTTGCTCCATTTATTTCATCTTCTCAGCTTACAACCTAACCAGAGACTTTAGCTATATACAGATAGGCAGGCAAACACTGTACACTCAGGACATAAAAGCCGTAAGGTTAATTACCATGTATATTTAAGCAGTACTGATTAAATAAAGGGCAAATTTTTCAGTTTTCTTTAAACTAATATATGTAACAGAGCCAAAAATGAAGGAAAACAGAAAAGTGAAAGGACACGGGAGTTCAATACACACCTCAAGTGCACAAATGACAAAACTATAGTCATGAAGAATGCAATCAGAGTATGCATTGGTAATCAATATGACAGGCCGTTGTATAGAGGAAAAACAATAGCCAAAAAGGAATAGATAACTTACAACAATCTCCGCAATCACACGTGGCTGCCTTAGCGGTCGGAGAAGAAATGCTAGTAATCGGGTCAATGTCAAGACAAGGCATATCTGTATAATCAAAAGAGGAAGTGCAAAATGGAGAGGATCATCCCCTTGGAAGACCCCATTTGAGGTGGCCTTCATCGCTGGTAGGCATTTAATTGTCGTGTTTGAAGCCATTTTGCAGCAAACCAACCCAAGCAAAGACTAAAAGCTTATCTCAGTACATAAAAAAACCTGAAATTACCAATGAGTATAAACCAAACATGGTAGCATGTTAGAAACTAAAGAATCAGCCTTGCTAAGAATACATTCTGTTTGAAGAAGCATGCGAAATTTGAAGTTCTGTCACCTTTTACTATTGCTAGGGATGTAGTCATGTTCATCCAAGCTGGGTCCATCACTGCATTTACTGAAAGAATAAAGTAAGAAAAACTTACAAAATGAAAGATTGGCAGTCTTAATATGCAAGAAAGTGAAAGGCTAAATCCAAGGAAATCTTGCTTTCCTCATCAAAGAAAGTAACATGGCACCTTCGTCATAAGATATTCTGTCTGACAAGTGACAACTTATCTATAATTTACACTAAATTAGCGAAATGCCTACTAACTGAACATGATCATGAGGTGAACCAGAAATATCACAACAAAGTTTAGGCGGCCTATTGACTAGCATAATAGTAGTACATAACGAGATAAAATATAAAATAAAGAATAAAAAGTCAACTAAATACCAAACACTGTGTCATCCATGGCACATTTAAGAGAGGCACACTTACCTAAATTTCCGAAGATCCCAGATCAATAACCATTGTTTCCTCCTCTTTGCTGAACAGATCGAAGAAGCAACTGCCAAAAACATAAATCATGCTTAAATTTTCTGGGGAAAGTTACCTAATAAAGATTGTATTAACTATTTCCACCTCATCATTATGTGCTTCGTGTGCATTATTGTATCATAACCATTAACAATTAAAAAAAACGTAATCCATCACGAAAGCAATAGCTAAAGAGTGTAAGTCAATCATAAGGAACATGACAAACGTAGCCCATCTCCGCGTGAATTTTTCGGATCAAAATATTTTGGAATACACCTCGTACGTCGTCTTGTGCTTCGAGATTCAGTTAACACAAAAAGGAAAAGAAAAATAAAAGAAACCAATTTTGACAATCGATTCACGTAGGCAGACAGACTCGCCCCCGCTCCACCTATTTTTCTTAATTGTTTCTATTTTTTATTCAAATTCTTAACCACGACCATAAATAATGATCGTCGCTCCAGATTGATTTCATGTGAAATTACAGCAGCCAGAAATCAATCAACATAAAACTGCTTCCAGATCATGCTCACAATACACCTTCAGATATGTGAGAAGAGGTACGTGTCTAGTGTACGTGGATCGTGTGCGAATCTGTGAACACTATGCATCGATATGTGTACTGAGCGCATACACAAACACAGAAATGATTAATGTCAGTGGATAAAAATGATTACTGAGATTGGTCTTTAAGGCTGAATCCTCTATGAAATTGCAGTATACAGCTCAATCATGTGTTTTCCTTTACAATTCTGGAATTACAATGTGTGTGTGTTTAGAGAGAGAGAGAGAGAGAGAGTGTGTGTGTGTGTGTGTGTGTTGATGAAGAGGAGAATTGACGTTCCGCAGAATGAGGAAATATTAGTTTGAAATTGCGCCGGAGACGCTCGTCTTAGTGTTGCCACCATTTATACCCCCGCGATAATTATTTTTGCCAGTATTGCCCTCGCCTCTTCACTCCATTAACAAAATCTAATTAGAATTGTGATTTGTCACACCTAAATCTATTTTGTATTTCATATGTAATTATATACTAACTCATTTTTATATATATTTAAATGATTGGATTGTTCAATTGTAAATTTATTTAATAATTTATTCTTCAAAATTTAATTTGATATTTTTTAATTTAATTTATCTCAAAGTAAACATCTATCTCTAATCTTCAAGCGTAACACACCCTTTTTGTGAGGCTCGATAGGTGCAGTATTTGTTAAGTATGATTACAACCTGTGATTAAATTATATCATATTATGAATATTTTCGAAATTACTGGTGTTACTATACCAATCTAGTTATGATTTACTATGTTGTTATAGTAATGAAGTTCAAAAATATTACTCCTACTTATTTAATAATCTATTACTTTCAATATTTGCTACGTAAAATATCATTAGCTTGTTTGATTTAGGAAATAACTACATATCAAATTTATTAATTTTTCTCGTTATTATTAAATATAATGTTAATTATGGTATTTACCTAATATTTGTTTCCAAAAATGTAGGTCTACTTGTTTACTTAATTATAGTACTCATTCGTGTCATCTTGTGAATATTTGGATCCTTTTATTTATTTATTTAAATTTTGAATGGGTCAATTCAAAGTGGGTCATTCACATGTATATCATATCATAACTAAATAAAATCGTAACAATATATATGATATAAACCGTTATATCATATCAGATGTAGACATCATAAAATCTCAACTACATCTATATACACATATTATCTAATTATCTTCCTTCATTTATCTCATTGTTTTCTCCTCCCTCATTATTTGCTACGTTTAGTAATATATATCTATTATAATCACATATGAATGATAACGTGTGTTTGGATTTCGGGGTACTTTATTAGACCGACAGGCTAAAGATAAAATTAAATAGTCATCTTTTTCATGTTAGTAATTAATGTAAGGAGAAAAATAAAAATACCCACTTTTAAAAATCATATATATAAAATATTAATTTCTCAAAAAGTCAAAAGATTTTCTTAAAAAAAGAAAGTTGTTAACTTTTTGAGGATAGACCGTCTACTTCACCCTTTCTTATTCAATTTTGTATATACCTCTCCTTCTATTGGACTTCTCCCTTATTATATTTTTTTTAATTTAATTAAATATTTTGTATGTACCTCTCATCCACTCTCTTGAACCTCTTGCTTCTTCCCTTTAGATGGACCGAATATACCAGCGGTCCATTTAGTTTATGCATATATGTATTTTTCTTATATCTTTGGTAGTATAGAACCTAATTTTACGTGCATATATATTGATGTTTGGTAATTTACGTGTATATTACGATTCATTAAATTGTTTTGTTCGAATTATACATGTTTAGGACTTGAATTTATAATATTTGGTTTTAGAAAAATATGTAGGAGACAAAAAGAGATGGACCGCTGGTACATGTACCATGGACCGCTGGTAAGTACATGGCACATGTACGGGCGGTCCATGGTACATATACCAGCGGTCCATTTAGTTTATGTATATATGTATTTTTCTTACATATTTGGTGGCATAGAACCTAATTTTACGTGCTTGTATGTTGATGTTTGGTAATTTACGTGTATATTATGATTAATTGAATTGTTTTGTTCGAATTATATATGTTTAGGACTTGAATTTATGATATTTGGTTTTAGAAAAATATGTAGAAGACAAAAAGAAATGGACCGCTGGTAAGTACATGGCACATGTACGGGCGATCCATGGTACATATACCAGCGGTCCATCCATAATCATGCATTTCATGGTAGATAGAATGCAATTATCTGATTTATATTTCCAATATCAGTCTTTTTGAAGTCAGATACAATGTAATTATATAGAACGAAGAGTGATAATATGTGGAACATATGGTTTGCTTTGATAGTCCAAAAAAAATATATTAATCAAGTACTCAATTATTGCTTTTAACAAGTGTGTAAGAAAGTGTAAGACTTTATGTACTTTTTAATATTTTAAAAATGAAATGAGTATTTTCTACATGCATGTTCAAGTTTTGGATATTTTCTACATGTAAAAATTCAAAATGAGTACTTTTACCCATTTACACTTAAGGTAATATCGATATATTAAAAAAAAAACAAGAAGGAATTTTTCGCTGAATGTCAAAGCAACTCATGAAGAACAAGAAGAAGGGTGTGTTCATATCTCATAGAAAACCATTATTATTATTATATGACAACTCATGAAGAACAAGAAGAAGGGTGTGTTCATATCTCATAGAAAACCATTATTATTATTATAATAAAGGTATGAAGTTTATAATAGTAGAAAACTTTGGGTTCATATCATACTCGTGAGTCCCACTTTTTTTGCACATTTCTCCATATTTGTTACGTTTCATATCCCAAAACATGCTCATACTTATTCTATGATAATGACAACACCCTCTCTCTCTTACTCTCATATATATTAAAAAAAAATTACAATTGATGTTGATTATATTCTCTCTTCCACAAATATTTTAAACGGCTTCATTCCATATGAATTTAAATATATTGCTTTGATATTATGTGGAAAAAAAAGGTGGAATTTAAGTCTTATATGATTTATAATCTTTAATTAAATATAAGTAAAAGACCGAAAAGAAAATACGTATAAAAACATGAGTAGATGGGGAGCATATGTTATTAGGCAGACAAATTCCATTTACAGTATCTGTCATTCATGCATTAAATAAAATATCTATAATAAAATAATTGTGGTTTTTAGTTTGCAGGCGTAAAAGAAGAAATGACACTGACTATTATATTCTTAATATGAATGTACCAAAATAATCTTTGAATAAAGAAAGTGAATAGAGACTTATACTGGAAATCGAGTTCAATGTGATCATCTACAAGTATCTACATTTAGTAATCAAATTAATGAAAAATGCCACAAAAATTATAGGTTTGTTTCTGTATTAAATGTCAAAATTCACCTTCAACTTCAACTTAACATGTCATGATACTCCTACTTAATAAATAAGTGATTAACCATCCTACTAAAATTGCTCTATCAAAATTCAAACAGAATTTGGTCCTTAATTATACTTATAGCTATAGGAAATATTATGCAATTCGTAATAACTTCTCTGCAATGAATACAAAAAGTTATTAATTCAACCTTAATGATCAGATCAATAATTGTCATGCATTAACCAAATTTGAACCGAATTGCATAATCTAGTAAATTTCGCTGCAAATTAAAGGGGAAAGTGATAATATGATTTGTAATATGAAACTATGATAGTGCAGATTTATTAAATACTAGTAACATAATTAGTTCATATCTATAGAGAACTGATTAGAAAATTATCTTCGATTATGGATAGCCATTCTTGAATTTTATTAATTATTGATCTCTTGTAGTTATTCAAGAATAATTAAACGTTTTAGCATGAAAGAATGTTATATTTTTATAAAATTTTTTATAAATTATAAATAATGTTATAAAAGTTATAAATGATTTAATTACGTCGGATTTTGATGGGTAACAATCTAGTATATTATAATTAGATATACTAGGCATCCTGCCGATATCTTTCTCACGACACGCATTAACCGAGTATTTATAATTTTATTTTTGTATTTAATTAATGTTAAAATATACTTTTATTGATGAATTATAATTATAAATTAAGAACTAATAAATTTTTATTAAAATTTTATTATTGACGTAGGTAACATATTATATTAATCACAAACATAATTAGCATGTCCATGCGTGCGCATAGGTAATATTTTCGCTACTAAGGAAAATAATGATAACTTGAAAACTAATTAAATGTGGGTAGGCCAAGGCTGAAAATATGCAAGTAACTAAAGACAATACTCTTCTCTTCCATTAAAATTGGTTTGATTTGATCAAAAAACACTCATAGAATTGATCAAAGGAACTCACTTTTAGTGGGACGGAAGGAGTATTTCTGAAGAAAAACATTAAGCAAGAGTATTTTCACCTCAAAAATCATAAACATACACGTAATACAAAGTATTTCACCTGATCAGTCAAGAGTATTCAAACATTCTTGTTATTTGAAGCAGTAATTGTATATGAAATAATATGTTTCTTTTTACTGAAATCTCATCAATCTACTCAAACCTTTGCTATTGATGTTGTTACTATAATTAATCATAAATAAAACCAATACTCTCTAGTAAGCCAGGTCTGAGGTGAAGTCCTAATTAATCTGTTACTGAAATTCATGATGAAATGTGTAAAATATTACTCTACTCATTCTCAATATGGAAGCCATAAATGAGTGAGGGATCAGACAAGGACTCAAGCCTCCATTAATCATGACATTGGAAAGACGAACAAGGCTTGTCGTTCCTTCGGGTTTCCTTCGATAATCGCAAGACTTTTCCCATCCAAATCTATCAAAACTGTGCATAGGGTATGAAGTAATGGACCTGAAATAGTAGCAGCAATGACCAGAAAAGAGTATGATTTATGCTTACTAATAAACTGGAAAGAAGTTCTTCAGAATTATGAAGTCTTGTTACTCTTACCTGTCATGTAAATAGGATAACATGTATCATTATCGTCTCCAAGGAGCGAGAGAAAGTCCTTTCTTGATTCTGTAGGCAGCATACTTGCTCTCTTCTGTCTGCGCAACGAGTTCTCGTCGTGTTCCTGCATCGAAAACAGTTGAAAGAAGAAAGCAAGAACAATGAATCCATGGTGAAGAGAATGTGTTGTGTTTGTTCCTTGCCTGCTCAACTGTAAGGTGAAGATACATATTGGCATGAAAGAAAGGCAGTGATCCTACTTCATGAAATGAGCTGCGATTTCTTGATGCTGTTTCTACATTCAAAATCCTTCGTGTGTTTATATCGATGAGATTGTAGCTATGCCCCACCGAAGCCTCTGATGAATTAATCCTCTGAAGCAGCCACAAATGAAACACAACTCTTTCAATCACTTGCATTATCAGTTTATATATCACTAATGAACATGCAAAGAAGCCACAAGTAATCCTTACTGCCAAGGCATCATCTATGTTTTGTGCTTCCAGCAAATCCCTGGAGATGAAGTTCATTCCTATCCCTCCTGTTGCAATCTCATCCTTCTTTGGTGGAACTGAGTTCAATGTAAATGCCTACACAGAAATATCAAATGATTGCCATTACTGTGCAGGCTAGTCATGAGGTTGAAGAAGAAGTACCAGTCCATGAGTATTGAAGCCGAAAGCGCAGCTCGGGAGCTCCCCTGCGTAAGTGTAAGCAGTGAAGGATACTCCACTTGACAGAGTCCCCTTAATCAAGTAACTTCACCAAGATTCATAAAAGAGGTGTCAACTTGAAAATCTACTACTGTATTCATCCAAATTCAATATGCAACAGCAATAATTACTTGATAAGTTGATTCGCATACGTACGTATGTCCGAGCAGAGCCACATTTGCCTCCTCATTGTGGGCTGCAACAGCCATGGATTCACTAACAACAAGAATATCACTGCAGTCGTCGTTCGTATCATTCGTGTTCGCTACGAAGGGGAGTATTTCCTTCCTTAAATTCACCAGCATTATCTGTAACAGGCTAACAGCAGATGAGGTGCTCCACTTTTCATAAGCACTCATCACTAGCTAAATACACACGCATGCATTGCATACATCATGTAACATTGGTATATCAGTATTTGTATATATACCTCGAGGAAGGGGATGCCACTCCCATGGGCAGTACCTCGGAGCTCATCCCAGTAGAAGGGGTACTTGTTCATGTTGCTTTCAAAGAGGGATGTGAGGAGTGATTTTGATTGTGGAGAGTTAGCAAAGGGGAGCAGCTGCTTCTGCAGAATTTGATCATTTTGAAGCCTGCTCTTGATCGTCGATGAGAATCGTTGACTGATTAGAAACCCCATCTCAAATCCATCTTTGCAGGGACCAACTTCAAAGATTTCCATTCTTTTTTTGCTTTGGTGTGCTGCAACACAGGTTTAATATGTTTCTCTTTCTGGTAGTGTTTCTTCTCTGCTTAACGACCTTATCTTCACGGTAACGTCGTGTTATATTTTTGAACCTTAAGTCGCGCTTTTGAAATAACTTTTTCGTTTTATTTTTGTTGCGCTTTTCTCTCACATGCAAAATAGAGCACACGCGCACAAAACTGTCACAATCAACTTCCATGTTGGACACTTGTTACAATTATAAGCATTGAATATTGGCATGAATACTTACTAAATTTTCCCGTAGGTGTTTGCGCTGCGTATTGTAATAGTACTATTTTATTTTAAATATTTGAAAAATAATAAAATTATTTACATTATATAAATAATATATAATAAAGAAATTAATAATAATTAGTTTCATATAAAGAATATATGATATTACATATAAATGAAATAAAAAAGATAAAGTAATTCCAACCACCTAAATTTATAGGTGAAAATAAAATGAATAAGTAATAAAACAACTTAACATGGATGATATTGGTACTATCAAATTATTTTAAATATTTCTTTTTACAAATTTATAGGCTAAAAATTTATCTTCTTGATGTTAATTATTTTCAATATTGTTGATCATCTAAAAAATATATTATGAATTATCAATTTACATTCAATATTTAAATTAGAATGGTGGTACCGTAAAATTCAATAATTATTCTTTAATAAAATATTTCAAATGATCCATTACAATTAGCATAAACATTTTATATAAATATATGTGTGTATATAAAAGAATCAATATTATGTTAGTTTAAATTCAACATTTTGAATGGTAACAACTTCATTCAATTGGAATTAATATAAATATTATTGCATCTAAATTAACAAATGTTTTAAGAAGAAAAAAAATGTAATAATAACATTCTTAAAAATAGTAAAATTATTGGGAGATGTAGTTAAAGAAGAGGAGAGAAAGAGTAATAATATTGAGAAATAATGAAATAAATTATGAATGGTGAACTTTTTTTGCACATGCAAAATTGGGAGAGAAAAATTATTGTCTAGAATAAAAAAGGGGAAAGTGCTAAAATGGCATAATTCAAAAGAAAAAGATAAAAAATAACCAACTAAAAAGAAAAGATAAATTATACCCACATTTATCTCAAAAAGACCCTATTACCCTTAATATATTAAAAACTTTTATTATTGGGTTAATTATTTTTTTCGAATAACATGAGCAGAGTGATCATGTGCTCATGTTATAATTTATTTCATGGTATTTTTTTCAAATAACATGAGCAGAGTGATCATGTGCTCATGTTATAATTTATTTCA
>JAPKLX010000004.1:4359707-4413823 GCA_026898415.1 Leonotis leonurus
TTTTTCGAATAACATGATCAAAGTGATCATGTGCTCATGTTATAATTGAGGGTTAAAATTGTAAGTATGGGTATTTTTTATCTTTTTATTATGGGTGGGCATTTTTTATTTTTTTCTTATGAAATTGGGTAGTTTAACCCATTAACCCAATAAAAAATGCATGGAGTAGGTGATTTTGCTTTTATATAATAATAGATTACTTGAAGACAAAACTATAATGTTCAGACATTAGAATAGAAAGTATGGTTAATATATCAAAATAGACATTTCTCAAATAAAAAATTAAATTCTAGTCACATATAAAAAAATATAGTAAAATATAGTCACTCTATTGTGCAAAAATACTTTAATACATTTACTTTTAAATTTTAATTAGGTTTGAAAAATTAGATTACTTATACTTCATACTCCTTGATGCCATGGTTGTCGTCGTCGCCGCTGCCATCGCTGCCGCCGCCGTCGCCGCAGCCATCACCACTGTTGTCACTATTATTGTTCGTAATTACACAAGCATGATGTGTTTTGGTTATATTCATGTAATTACACAAACAAGATGATAACATACTAAAAAAATTACACGAGCACGACAAGTTTTGGTTATGTTCGTGTAATAACACGACCAACATGATAACATACTAAAGAAATTACACGAGTATGACAAGTTTTGGTTGAGTTCGTGTAATCATACAATCAAAATTCTAGCATAATAAGACAATTACACGACCACGACGAGTCTTTATTATGTTCGTGTAATCACACGACAAAGATGATAGCATACTAAAGAAAGCACGACAAGTAAATGGAAGGTAATTTTGTGAGTGTGGCTAAATTTATTTTTTTTTTTCTTAAGACGTCTATTATTTACTTTTATGTTTGAGCAGTGACTATATATATAACCATACCCCTAGAAAGTTATCATAACATGAAATCTTTCTTCTTCTGCCTATAATAATACAAGTGAAAATAGCTTGAAAGAAAATCGCCCAATAAATAAATAAATCAAGAATTAAAACCCTTCTACATTGTTGAAATATTGTGCATGAATGGACTGTATACAAAAGCCCGACGACGACGATCTAACTCGCCCTTTAGGGTTTCGAGGACGGTAGGCTGGTAACCCCCGATTGCTATCTATAAATAGGAATTTCATTCTTCTAATTCTATCGAAAAATATATAGTGAAAAATCTGAAGTAACATCGCAATCAGACGAACAGGGTTAACAAATTCGTTTCTATTTATATTTTATGATTGCGTTTCGTGTGTTTTCTCAACATACATCTTCTAATAATACAACACAAAACTTTGTGTTTTGGTAATCTCTCGTCAGTCATCACCATCACCGTTATCTTCTCTTCCCATTTACACCTCCTCGTGAAATATTTCTCACTATAATACAAGGATTTCTTCCACACAAAGTCACGTCAAAATCCTGACGACAAAAAATAAAGTTGGATTTTTTTCTTGTTAATTTGTGCGAAGCAGCTATTTCATGGCGGCGGACGCCTTGTTGGGAACCGGTTTGCCTGAGTCCCCTTCGTCGAACTTCGCGTTCGCCTTCAACGACGTCAACTTCTCGGACAGGGTTATGCGGATCGAGATCTTACCAGGACCCAAAACCGACCCGGACAACAGCATCGGTCGCTTGGCGAGCAATCGAAAGCGTCGCCGGGATGACCCACTCTTTAATGCTAATGGTGCGGAAATGCTCATTCTTGTGCCCATATCTGTGACCCTTTTGCGTTTAACTAGTTTTCACTTTGAAGGGGAATTAGACATGTGCTATGGATTTTAAGTGTCTCTTAATTATTATTTATCCTGGAAATGGAAAGGCATTTAAGTAGTTCTTTTGGAGCTTGTAAAATTTGATGATACTACTGGTTTACATTTGATTTTGAACTTATCAGGATTAGGGTGTGGAGATAGCTTCAAAGTGAGTGTGTTATCCATTTGGTTTCAGTCTATTCAGTTGTATTTGGAGATAAAACACATGGGAGTCTAAAGTCACATGCTTTCATATTGTCCCTCGATTTTGAGTTTTGCACTCTGATGATTGAGCGGTAGATTGTGTAATAAAGTGGAGATGTTATTTGATATGATAAATGTGGTTTTGTACTTTTGCTGTGATGAACTTCTAATTGGCTCCCTTTCCATACCTTTGGGAGCTGCTTTTCCAATTATTCTAAGCATCTTCATTTTGCTCATCTTAGTTGTATTGATAGTGCCTGCGAATCTTTATTTCGATCTGATCCTTTCACTTCTACCTTCTTGGACACCTGGGAGGCTTTTTAAACTTTATCAGCTGATTTATGTTCAGGTTGTTTCGCATGAAATGATAGTGCAATGTGTGTGCTTCCAAATGCATATTTGTCCTTTCAATAAACACACGCATGGACAATATGTCTTCCCTCTGAAGTATGAGGTTGCTTATTTAGTTTGTGTTTTGGGATGTGTAGACGTGGCAGAACAAAGTGAAGAGCAGATCTTGAATAGCAATGTGCCGGATTTGGAAGGTGGTGTTATTTATGAGCTTCAAGAGGAAGCTGTTGCAATGATTGAGGAGTCATCGGAGGGTCCAGAAATGAGCGTGAACCAACCCAGTGAGGCCAATACGTGCTATCTTGCTCTTGCAGGTGCTTATGGGTTGTAGCTTGATGTTTAGAAATTTATTCCCTATATTCCAAACTCTCAACACATTTTTTTTTTTCATCTAGAACATATTAACATATGAATGCTTATAGTACCTCAATTACTGAGTTTGTTCAATACATTGGTTTTGGGGATTTCTGTTTTGAAAAGTGTTTTGGATCTGAAAGATTAATTTCATATTCTCACAGGTCCTGAAGTTGCCAAGGATAATGAACCATCATCAAGTACAGAATATTCAGCAGTTCAAGTTAGGAATGTACACATCAGCTCTCCTATTTTAGCTGCAAAGAGTCCAGTCTTCTATAAGGTAAGTTATTTCTTATAGGGACTGTTTTCTTCTTTTCCCAGCTCTGTATTGATTTCTATCTACCTATGTTTTATTTGTTGTGTTGTCAAGTTGTTCTCAAACGGAATGAGGGAGTCGGAGCAGCGGCATATTACTTTACGAATTCTAGCCTCAGGTAATCATTAGCTGCAAACTTGTGTTGCATTTATATTTTGAAAGTTCAGTTTGCTTTCAATAATGCTCAGTAATCTTAGGTTGCAATCCGGCATGCTTTTACATCGCTTAAGTCTCAACCCCTGAATTTCGGGTTCATACCATTTCAAGACAAAAAATTGGTCCTGCTTGCACAATAAATGCTACGCATTTCTATTAACTAATATACTTGACAAAACTCTCTCTCTCTCTCTCCCCCCCCCCTCCCTCTTCTCTCACTTTCTCTCATGTGTGTGTGCTGGTGTGTCCATATTTGATTTATTACATATTAATGAGATTTTCTGGTTACCTTTTGGCGAGCAGAGGAAGATGCCCTTATGGATTTGCTGAACTTTATGTATAGCAATACATTGCCAAGAACTACTACGACAGCTATATTGGATGTATTGATGGCTGCTGACAAATTCATGGTTCCTTCATGCGTGAGATATTGCAGCCGATTGCTGTGCAGCTTGCCAATGACATGTCAATCAGCCTTGCTTTACTTGGATCTTCCTTCAACTGTTTTAATGGCTGATGCAGTTCAGCAACTAACAGATGCTGCCAAGAAGTTCCTTGCTGCTCACTTCAAGGACTTGAGCAAGTAAGTAAACTATGTCCAAAGATATATCTTATGGTCACTGAAGATCTTTCAGCAATTGACTATTAACTTATTTTAATGGATTACTTTGTGCTGCCCGTATCATTTCTCAATCAAACTCCTATTTGTGTATGTCCATATGATCGGATAACAAATTTTTACACTAGTACCTTTGGGATTACAGCTATTCCACTTCTTAAGATTTCAGACAAAATCGATTAGAAGACATGACCTATCTTGTTCTGTGGTAATGAATTTGAGATTAAGGTTGCCTTAAGGGGAGAATGACCTATCTTATTCTTTTCCTGGTTTTTATATCTTAGATTTGTTGGTATTCATGTTCTTTCTCATGATGTTATTTTTGTTGTGTCAGGTATCGGGAAGAAATTATGAGCTTGCCATTAGCTGGTATTGAGGCAGTTCTATCTAGTGATGATCTGCAGGTGGCTTCGGAGGATGTCATTTACAATATTGTGCTGCGCTGGGCCAGAGTACATTGCACGAGACTGGAAGAAAGACGAGATATTCTGAGCAAACGTCTTCTCCGGTTTGTTCGGTTCCCATGCATGACTTGCAGAAAGCTAAAGAAAGTCCTAACTTGTGGTGATATCGATCCCGAAGTGGCATCCAAAGTCGTTCTGGAAGCTCTCCTTTTCAAGGCCGAAGCTCCTTATAGGCAGCGCTCTCTTCTGACAGAGGATGCTAATGCTTCACTCCGTCAATTTGTGGAGAGATCATATAAATATCGACCTGTGAAGGTGGTTGAATTCGAGTCACCTCGCCAGCAGTGTATAGTTTACCTCAATCTCAAACGAGAGGAGTGCGCCCAGCTCTTTCCTTCGGGCCAAATCTACTCGCAAGCTTTTCACTTGGGAGGGCAAGGTTTTTTCCTGTCAGGGCATTGTAACATGGACCAGAGTACCACTTTCCACTGTTTTGGGCTGTTTCTGAGCATGCCGGAGAAGGGTTCAGTAGCGTTGACAGTTGGCTACAAGTTTGCAGCGAGGATGAGGCCGTCGAGGGATTTTGTGAGCAAGTACAAAGGGAAGGACATGTTCATGGGAGGGAAGTACAAAGGGCAACGCAACCTCTTCTCGGTGCCGTGGACTGCATTTATGGCCGGCAGCAGCCCTTACTTCATCAATGGCGTTCTACATCTCAGGGCGGAGCTCACGCTTAAGAAATAACATCTCTTTCTCCATATAGTCTGGTCACTTTTGTTAGTTTGCTCTCTTACTTTTAGTGTTTTAACAATACTATGCAGCAGTTTGCTGGAGTATGAATCAAAGCTCTCAAGTTGATCCTCTAAATATTGTTTCATTTCATTCGAGTAAACACCATTTCTTGTTCGTTTAGCTCTAGTCATGATCATTATTCACTCTTTTCCTTTGTTTGATCAAGGGGATCGAAGGGAGTTCTGCAACAAAACTTGCCTCAATTAAATTTGTGTTCTTGAAACTGATATTTAACTCATTTACGACCCTGTATACGCATCCATATGTTACTTTTAAAAGTCAAATTTATTCATTCAAAATAATAGCAAATACAAATGTAACCAATGCGCTGAAACATATAAGCCATCTTTCTGACAAACCAAGAGAGCAAATTCAGTCAAAGCTCCTTCATGGGCCAATCTCTGCTTCATCGTGTTGTTGCATCTCACCTCTTAGATCCATTGCTTCTCTGAGTCTTTGGGCATCATTCTTCATGACCATGCTCCAAGAGTGATGAGTCAGCAACGAAGGCACTCCAACGAGCTCTACGAGGCTAGGCTCCCTAAATATCTAGCTGGGGTGAAGGTTTCTGTGGTAGGGCTCAGAAGCAGAACTCAGTGGAAGAAAGGAGCCAATTTCAGCAGCTTCTTCATTCCACCAAAAACTCTTCCTGTGCCTTATGAGAAGAGAATCCTCATAGTTTACCACAGTCTTTATAACCGGTCTTCTTCGTACTACAACTTATCAGGTTATACATGCTTGAGCCCTGTCGTCGGTTTTCTGATGAAAACATGGCAAAAATCGATCTCAACACCTATGGGAAGACTATATCTATAACATTTAACAATTCATCGTTAGCTAGAGGAGGTAAAGAGGCGATGATGATGTGTGCTGCATTTGGGGATCTAGGGAAAGTCTTCCTAAGTGAACTGAGCTGACCTAATGTACGCTACAGCACAATCCAAGGCCATTTCTCTATTATAATTCCTATCAAGAAAAGGCACAAGATATCGCTCTTGAGGATTCTAGGATTTGTGGCAGAATTCATGGGGATGATCTTAGGGGCAGATCAAGGAAAGTTTGGATTTCTAGTAGCAAAATGCCACGAGCTCAAGTGAAAAGAACTCAACCTGTTCTTGAAAGTAAGAATGCTTCGACAGACTTTTCATTTGTATAGACTATTTTTCGTTCTTGGTAAGTAAGGACTACTTTTTCTTCTAAAAAATTTTCCTTTATATACTCTCTTTTCGTTCAAGGCTCTCCCTACTCTTGTATCTATGATTCTATGAATGCTTCAACATACTTTTACCACACTGTCCCCCGGGTAAAAATGCAATAGAATGAAATGCATACATGTAAATAATCTACCATAGGGAAAGCCGGAAAGAGAATATACTAGCGTCACAAGAATTACAGTAACCTGTAAATGTTACTATAAGATTTTCTCGACATTTATACTCATAAATCCTGACTATTACCATAGTCCACAGAACAAAAGTGGAACTTAGGGAGTGGTAGTTCTGCAGTAGACACAACATACAAAATAACATATCAAAGGCATGCTTCTTTTATTAACTGCATACGGCAACAATGAAAAGCTACAAAATATTTTTGTCAACAACAAATTCTCATCAAGGGATACAATATCAATTCAAGCTTAATGCCTCAAGAAAACCATAGCAATAACCAAATCATACAATCAAACCTCAGGAGCTACGCCTTTCCTACTAGAGTCTGGCTTTACGAGCAAGCTTGGACCACTCGGTGTGATATGCTCCGGGGACATCAACTCTCTCATAGGTATGCGCCCCAAAGTAGTCCCTCTGGGCCTGCACAAGGTTCGCAGGGAGCCTCCCGCGCCTATAGGTATCGAAATATTGCAGGCTGGCAGACATTCCAGGTATGCTAACACCTTTCTGAATCGCCAACCCCACAACTCGCCTCCATGCTGCCTGCCTCTGCACCATCTCCCTAGCAAACTCCGGGTCAACCAACAAGTTAGGTAGCCCCGGATTCCTCTGATAAGCTTGCTTAATCCTGTCCAAGAACACGGCCCTAATAATGCACCCGCCTTTCCAAATACGAGCAAGCTCCCCCAAATTCAACCCCCAGCCCTTCTCCAAACTCTTGGCTCTCAACAAGTTCATTCCTTGCGCGTAACTACAAATCTTGGATGCATATAGAGCTTGCCTAACATCGTCAACCAGCTTCTTCTTATCTACCCCACCCACGTTGTTGATCTCCTCCTTCAACCCTTCCCTGCTGAAAATCTCAGAGGCTGCCTCTCTCTCCTCCTTCAACCCACTCATGTACCTACTGTCTAAGGAAGCAGCAATGGTGGGGGCGGCAATTGACAGCTCCGCCGCCTGCTGCACGGTCCACTTCCCTGTTCCCTTCATCCCCGTCTTGTCCAAAATCTTATCCACCAAATGTCCGTGGCCTGATAAATCGTCCTCCACCTTGAAAATATCGGTAGTGATCTCGATCAAGAAACTCTCGAGCTCACCACGATTCCACTCCCCAAAAATCTCGGCGAGCTCCTCGTTTCCTAAACCCCCAACGTTCTTCAACACATCGTACGCCTCCGAAATCAGCTGCATATCTCCATACTCGATCCCGTTATGAACCATCTTCACGAAATTTCCGGAACCCCCTTCGCCGATGTAGGTGACGCAGGGACCGTCGTCGACCTGAGCGGCAACCTTTTCGAGAATATTATGGATGTTCAAGTAGGCGCGGTGCGAGCCGCCCGGCATGAGAGAGGGGCCGTTGCGAGCACCGTCTTCTCCACCGGAGACTCCCATGCCCAGGTAGAGGAGTCCGCTGTTGGCGGCATCGACCATGCGGCGCTCGGTGTTCTCGTACCACTCGTTACCGCCGTCGATGATGGTGTCCCCAGGCTCCATGTAGGCGGAGAGTGCGGCGATGGTCTGATCGACGGGGGCTCCGGCCTTGACGAGGATGATGACTGACCGGGGCTTCTGAATGGATAGAACGAAGTCCTTGGGATTGTAGTGGCCGGAGAGGGGGAGCTGACCCTCGCGGTGGGCGCGATCTAAGGTTTCGTCAACTTTGGAGGTGGTGCGGTTGTAAACGGAGATGGGGAAACCTTTCTCGGCGATGTTGAGGGCTAGGTTTTGGCCCATGACGGCAAGCCCCGCGAGTCCGATTTGGGATAGCGTCGCTGACTCCATGGGCGCCGCTGGTGTAGAGCTGAATACGGGGAAAGAGGGTGGGAAACGAGCAACGGCGGAATCGTAGAGAAACTAGATATTTGGGGGATGTTAGTGGAGTGAGTGAATATTATAAGTATGAGATGAGCCGCCGGAATGAGGAGGAAATGACGAATAAACCCTTGGGGACCAATGGGGCGGAGGCGGACCCGTCGATGCGTTGCTTGCTTGCGATGATATCTATGCTGCTGCAAACGCCGTCGTTTCTTCTATTATAGGCCAGGGGCTTGGCCGTAACTTTCTTGCCCATTGCTTTTCATTTTCAGATTTTACTGATGATGTGTTTTGTTTGGTCGATGCTATTTCTATTTCTATTTCAAATGGCCGGCTAGTACATTAAACTCGTGTTTCGCAGATATGTAACAGAATAAGATTAAATTATTTTGTTTAGTAGGAAATGTAATAAACATGTCGGTTCTATATTAAACATTGAGCTCGTGTTAAAATTAATATTTCATCTTACATTTTAATCATAAATAATCACTATATAAATTTAATCTTATCATCTATGTCATATCTTAACTACCAAACATGGCCTAAATTAGTTAAAGAAGTTAAGATAAGTTTAGATAAATTATTTTGTAATTGTGCTTGATTGACAATATAAAACACATGATAAAGAAAGTTAGAAGTGTTTGGTAGATTAGTTTATTTATTGTATAAATTTGTCAAATTACATATTTGACCTTAATAAATTTTAAAATTTTCAAAAATAACCTAAGTTCATTAATATCTTTTTGTATATTTTCTCTCGATTTGTTATGTTTTATATTCTCCATCATTGATTTTTATGCTCTATTTATCTTGATCTTATCGTTTGTTCATTTTCATTATTCTTTCAACTTCAGTAATATATTGTTTCTTTTTTTTCCTCTTTGATTTGGTGAATTAAGATGAGAAATGATTTTGCTACCACAAACTAGAAAAACCACAAGGCTTGATGGCGATACAAAGAGAGAGAGAGTAGAGAGAAATGTGTTTTGAAGGTACAATTATCAAATGATGTGAACGCACGAGTTTAATTAGGAGTGAGCAAAATTTGGTGAAAAATCAAAAACCGAACTGAACCGATCAATCCAGTTCGGTTTTGATTTTGATTTTCCAAATATTTGAATTTTTTGTTTGGTTTCAGTTATGATATCAAAAAAATCAAAACACCAAAAATTGAGCCAAAATATATTATTTAATAATAATTTATTTAATTGTACTTATTAAATATATAAATATTTATTTATTTACTTTTACAAATGCCTAGAAAAATCGATAGAAGAAAATTGAAATGGCTGCGAAGAAATTGGTGAGAGATTTGAAAATTGGGGTAAGTTTGGTAGTTGAAATTGTAATCAACTCTATTACATATTAATCATTTCATATCCAACCATTTTGTCTAGTTTCATAAGAGTGTTAGATCCTACATTTTGTGACAGACCTTAATTATAGTCACGGGCCGATAGATAAAACTCATTTGCTACCAAGTGCAAAAAAATGACTCACAAATTTATCCTATCATGTTGAATCTTATCTATCAAACGAGGCCTAAATGATTCTAGCTTACTCGCCAACTATTGGATATTCGATTTGAAAACAATTTATTTAAAGTTTGATTTGACAATAAATGAGTTGAGTTTGATTTCGAGTTTGATATTTTTATCAAATTTGTTCAAATTTATAGTTCACGAACATGTTCCAATTTATTTGTTCACGAGTATGTTACCGATCTTATTCAAGAGCCTTCAATCAAACATTTAATCATGTCTTTAATCAATATTCAGAGCCTCACGTTAAAGATAACTAATTTTTTTAAATAAAAAATTATATGAGCTTGAGTTCGAGCCAAACTCGAACTCAAACATGGAATAATATTATATAGCATTACACAAGTTGAACTTAAACTCGATAATTACATGTATAATCGAGTTCAAGTACCATATCAAAATTTTGAGCAGAGCTCAAACACCTTAATCTTCTAAATGAATCGAATTCAATTACATTCAGCCCGACTCGACTACAGCCCTGATAAAATGATAATGGAGAGAACTAGAGTATACAACTACTCAAGTTACCTAGCAATATGGAGCAGAGTTTCATTATTGTGAGTTACCATTATATCATAAGATTTAAAAGTGCCCTAATTGAATACAATATACTGTTTATTGTGAAATTGTCGACGATTTAAGTTTGAAATTGAGATCGAAAAGGAAGTCATTTCAGTTCCAATTTTAATTTGTGGAACTGAAACTGCAAAAGATCGTTAGTTTCAATTTCGATATTATAATTTTAAATAGAACATATGTTTAAATAAATATGTCACATTCACATTTTGTTCAATTAAATGTGTCTCGTCAGGATAAAAAATAACTTTTAAAAAGTATTCATCATAATTTTTAATTTTATATATTCTTTTTAATAAATCATGCCCAAAATAATTGGGACAAGTTTATGGAGTTGAATATAGTATATATTTCATAAGTATTTCCAATATATTTACAAATATCACATAGTTGTGTTGTTTCTTTTTCCTTTCCTTATACAGATACTGCAATATTAATATTTAATTTTATATAGACAACTCGTGCCTACAACTTATTATTTATATTATAAAAATCAATTTGGAATTGAGAAATGCCAAAATAATCAACATAATTGAACCAAATTAAAGTCGCAATTTGAATTTAGAACTAAAATGAGGATAGAAACAAATCGGTTCTAATTCCAAAATTAAATTGCACGATACTCACCTATAAGTAGGAGTGTTAAGTTATAAGCAATATTTGTATTATACATTTCCATCATTAACATCATAGTTCTAGTATCGAGATCAAACATGCAAGTCATGACCCAAAATTACTGCACATGATATATCAACGTTTTTTTCACTTGTCTCATTTATTTATACATATTTAGTCAATAAAATATATTTAAAAAAAATTAAACATGTCTATATAAACGAGACAAAAAAATTTATAGCTTAAAACTATAGAATTATTTTAAATATATACAGTTTATTTTCTTTCAGAATCTATTATTTCACCGGTCAAACATTGAACTTTTTTCTTGTTTTCTGAAAGAATATTGAACGGTTAAGAAGACTATTGTGTGAGTGACCACTTCCATTAAAATTAAAGTAACTTGTTCTATTTGAAAAAATAAATAAATATATATATATATATATATATATATATATTAGAATAGACTAGGTTACATAATTATGAATGTTACATACAACTGAACTTAAGCCGAACCTACTACTACAGCCCAACATCATGTCCTTAACAAACTAAAATGGACACGTGCCCAATTTATGTTGTCCTTTAAGTTGCAAACTAAACAAAGTAAAAATAGAAAATAAATACTTTCATATTTAGTATTTTAATCTTGAATACTTAATATAGATGTTCTGTTTGATTTTTATTGGGTTGTGAATTTGAGGTAGTGACACGAGTATGCATTTTTATCTCTATGGGCCTCAATGATTTTTGATGGATTTATTTATGTAGATTGTGGCAGGATGCTGAGAGCAGGGTTTATTTAGTTAAAGAGCTGGATAAGAGAACTGGCCAGGTGAACTTTCATCTTTGATTTACATATGAACTTTGTTTACCTTGTCTGATTCAAGTGGAAGAAGAAAAAGAGGAAATGCTAGTTTTAGTTTTGGTATGAAATCTTGTTGAAAAAAAGTTACATTTTTAGGCAAATATTTTTTTTGGGTCTAAATATTTAATTGTTAGCACTTGATTATAGCTTGTGCTCATAACTTATCAGTAATCTCGCATAGATGTAGCTTCACCTGTAATGCCCATTTCATTTATGGAAGTCTTTTGATACGATATGAGCTCTTAGAAGTCTAGTATATCACATATCATGTGCTATACGTAATCTTGAGCTTTACAGGTTGAATAGTTGAATACTTCGGGTAAGGATTCGGGAATTATGGTATTGAGGGTGATGAATGAGGATAAATCGTATTTTGATTTTGTTGGAGTGAATGTTTGTATGCATGTGATAGAGACAAATAGTCAAATAGCACCTACCACAAAGAGGTCTGTTGATGCATTTCTATAATATTGCATGATAGAAACCTGTGGTGGCAATTCAACTCATGCATCTCATAAGTTGTTTCCGAACTCCACACCCACTTGAATTACACAGTTTTTCAATTTCATGAAACTCCAAACTGAATCAAGTGATGGCATATTGTGTCCTGTGTCAGGGGAAGTATTCCATTTCTGTAGATGACACGATGAAGATCATTACTTGCAGGTATTTTTGTATTGAATATCCACTGCATTTGGATTAGGGCCATTCCTCAACGTGTGCAGTGTGGTTCTGTATTTGTGTTCATATGAATATATTAGGTTCCCACAGATGATACATTCTTTGTCAGGGAATATCAGAAGAAATTAGCTGATCTTAATGTGGATCTGGAAAAAGCTAGGCAGGAAGGTTTTGTGGCTAAGCATCCCCTAGAAAATAGTGTAACCACAAAGAAAAAACTTTTGGCTGTTGTAGGGATAATTACAAAGTTTGGACGCAAGAACAACAGAGATGCTATTCGTAAGGCCTGGATGCCTACTGGTATGCCTTTCTTACATGCAGCTTTGTCTATCTTCTCGGGCACGGACAAATGGATAGGAGCTATTTAAACACTTAAATGTTTCTTCTAATTACTGCATAACTATATGATTGTTAAAATTTGTCTTCACTAAGAATCACTTGCTACTGAATTTAGAACATAGTAGGATGAAAGAAAATCATCGAAAGAGAGGGACAGAGAGAGAAGTCCTGAAAATGCTACTTTTAGAAATTTGCTTATCCTGAAATTATTCAATGCAGGCACTGCTCTTGAGAAACTGGAGGCAGAAAAAGGCATTGTCATCCGATTTGTGATAGGGAGAAGGTCTTTGTACTGCTGATACGAAACTGATAGAGGGGTAGCTTAGAGCACTGTGTTTTGACTGTTTTTACACATAAATGCAGTGCGAATCAAGGTGACAGCTCAGACAGGGATATCGACCATGAAAATAGGGAGGCTAGTGACTTCATGATTCTTGTATGTTGGAATTTTACCTAACTAGTCTTAATTGGGATCACAACAAGAAGATTTGAAAACTATTTATTAAGAATGTGGACTTAAATGACTGACATGGCTTTGTAATTTCAACAACCTTCCTAATATAATAACTCAGTTCCACTTGCTCATTGCGAGAACGCATGAAGGTCAAGATCCTTTAATCAGTAACATGTGGTCATCTTTTATTCTTCGTAACGTGATAATACAAATATGCAATTCAGCCTTTGTCTAAAATTCATTTCTTGAATTTCATGACTTATCATTGCTTTCCTAGTCACTCTAATTTAACTATATACCTAGATAACTTTAAATCAACTGTAAGACCGCTTTTCTGGTTTGAAGTGTCTTTTTCTGTTTACTTTCCATCTGACACAGAAACATACCTCTTTTAGCATCTTAGAGAAACACTAGTTCATAAGCATGGACATTAATGCCATGCAGAGATATCTTGCTCATGCTGTCTCTTGGAATCTAAAAAAGCATTTAAGTCAGTCTCTCTTTATATTTTTAAAGTTATATGAATAGCTTTATCTTATGTTTTCCTTGTCAGGAAAATCACGTTGAGATACCTGAAGAGCATGCAAAGAAGACAAAATTGTTCTTGGTTCATGCTGTGGAGCACTGGGTTGCTGAATTCTATGTTTAGATTAATGATGATGTGTACGTTAAGATTGGTACGTATTCTGTCATCATTTACTAATGTTGAAGATTTTTGTTAATACTTGCTCTATCATGCTACTTATGGTGGAGATATCCTCTAATCTTCCAATAAAATGGCAAACTGTAAAAGTTGCATCCTTGACTGGAAACAGGTTTAATTTCTGATGCCACTGTACAAGTTTGCCTTTGTTAGATTGTTGTCGATACAACTACCCACAGGGTCGTAAATTTGCTTTCGCTGTTATGTTGATTTCAACAGGCACAATGCCTTTGATGTCATTACCTGACCAAAACTGATTGTTGGTCTCATTTGGAGAGTTCTGAGAAAGCTTAGGCTATGCAGATCATTTTGTGGACTAGAAAATTCCTGACATTCTTGTCTTGCTCTGGATTAGCTTATATTTTTAGAATATCATGTGATCTACGTGCGTAATAACAAGTTGTTTTTCTATCATTCTTTTAGTGGGCTCAAACAGATAAACACGTGAAAAATCATAAAAGTAGCACGAATTACAGAAGAATAACCATGCTCTAACTACGCTTGCTTCAAATTTGCACAAATCTTTTTGAGAATGTATAACTAACTATCCATGTCATATTCCCACTTATTTGAGACACCTTATGTGCAGATGCTCTTGGAGCTGTACTTGCAAGTCATTTGGATAAGCCTCATGTTTATCTTGGATGCATGAAGTCAGGAGAAGTTTTTTCTCAGCCGTGAGTTAATTGGACACCTTAAACAAGTCCTTTCTTTGGGATGAAAGGATCTCTTAAGGTATTGTTGCTATTTCTTTGTTGTGCAGTAAACAGAAATGGTAAGAACCTGACTGGTGGAAATTTGGGGATGGGAAGTCGTAAGTATACATCTTTCCTTTTCGTTACATCGAGCACACTATGATGCCATTAACATCAACTGATTGTATCTATTTACTTGTTCTAAAGTCCAATTGCATTCCATTTAATTTTTCATGTCTTTTGATGAGAATAAAACTTTGATAACATATCAAAAAACTATCAGAGCCAGGTTTCGATCCTGGGACCTGTGGGTTATGGGCCCACCACGCTTCCGCTGCGCCACTCTGATTTGTTGAGTTTATGTAAGCTAGAATTTATAATATTGAATCATTTCTTCGGTCAAATCAAAGAATGAAATGCTAGGAGTATTTTCTTATTTATTTATTTATTTTAAGTAATATGTCTATTTGTGCCTGTGGCAAAATTTTGTTACGAATATTCAAACTATCAATATTTCATAAATTAGTATCTTTAATTGGCTTCTTATTATACATAATGTTACAATGTCATAACATATTAAGTTATTAATAATACTCTTGGTACCTTTTCATTGATCCAACGAGATCCAAGAAGTAAGACGACCACGATATTAATATATTTTTAAATTTAAGAGAAGCAATTAGGTTAAGTTTGAGATAATGGCCTGATTGGTTTTCCACTTCCAATTCCATCATCACTTTAATATATAGTTGAATGCTTGTCCCTATGTATTATCACCCTACCATGGAAATTATAATAGGTCCTTACCATCAATTATATTTCCACCCAACTTAATTAATTCTGATTAAGGTAATTTCAATAGGAATTACATATATATAGGTACATTGCATGTAATTAATTGTTTCCCTCTTGTTAAGTTATGTATTTGAAAAATTAATTAATACATGAAAATAAAAGAAAAATTATGAATAATTTAAAAATTAGAGAAAAAGGATTTGAGTTGTAGGAACTTACATATGTGGATGATAAATCATTGAAACTATATTTAGTTTCTTTTGTTTTTTGTTGAGGTATTTCTCATTATATGTTTTCATAAAAATTTCAGTTTATTGATAAAAAATGGAGAAGAACAAATAAGAATGTGACTACCAAATGAAATATTCTTCTTCTTACCGTACCAACAATAAATTCTATCTGCAATTGCAAACAGAACAATGAAATTATTGCAAGCAAATTAAAACCCTAGCCGATGGATGTAATTAAAAATAGTTAATTAAAATGAAGAAAGGATTTAATATTCATCAAATCTAGAGTTTCACTTTTGGGGGAAAGTAGACAAGCAGGCTTACTAACTTTATCATGGAACAAGACAAGAGAGTATAGATACTTTACTTTTGGTAAAGAACAATATTTTAATATTATAATTAATCAGTTGACCTTGCTTTCACTCTCTTTCTCTTTCTCGATGATTGTAAAATATTCAAAACAATTATGTACATTTATGCGAACCATTTTATTTTTCCATTTTTGACAATATTTTAGTATATTCGTTAAAACTAAAGTCCAAATGCACATGAGTCTAAATCAAGTTCCAAGAACACGTACCAATTACAACACCACTTATTTGGAAACACGTAAGAGAGGTTTAAGAATATTGTTCTAATAGTTACCTTTCAAATTAATTATTATAAAAATTAATATTGTACACTCGACTTGTTCGCATTCATCATCATACATTTATCCATTTTTGGTTAAATTATACTTATGACCAAAATATTTGAGGAGGTGTTCAATTTCTCACTTCACATGATGTTTAAAATTACATTACATTTATGTTTGGACGGTGTTTAGTTTTTGACCCAAAGTTTATATTCTGTAACAATTGATTTAATTTAAGTTCAAAACTTCAAATAAAGTAAATGATTGGGAGGCGGAATAATATAGTATTAATTGAATATTACTAGTACTCTAGCTAGTATACTGTATACATTAATACTCGATGTGAGTCGACTTCAAACTATTTCCCACTAAATCAAGTTATATCATATAATATGTACATGTAAATTTTAATTATTTTTTTCACAAACGTTAGTATAACAGATTTTCCTTTTTAATTTTCTTTTTTGAGGAAACATTTTCGATTATTTGAATGTGTGACACTTGAAAACTGTGAAATATTTATTGATTGGCGGTATTGTGTGTACCATAATTATTATAACATGGTTTTGGACATGGGCAAGCCCGGGGAAATCATTAATGTACTCAAGTTTTATTTGATAACACTACATTTTTCATAATTCTCTTCATGTGCTAGCTGCACCTTTTCTAAAGTTCTTTTTTATGGTTATTTTTATTTTATCCACACATTATATCAAAGTCTAATTTCCTTATTTACTCACCTAGTCATCTTACATAAATATGTTTTCAAATTTATTTTGAAATGATAATTCTGCTTTGAGGAGATACTTCACAAATATTTAATAGTCCATCCGATTCATTTTAATTGACATATTTTATATTTAATTGAATCTATTATAATACTAAAATGGGTAGTAGGGAGAGTAGTAGATAACATTTATCCAGTCTAAACATTACAAATTTGAATCCCATTGTATATACTGTATATCCAGTAGATTAAACCAACACAAAAAGTCATAACCTTTTATCAGGCAAGTCAAAAGCATATATGAAAAGGGGAAAAAAATAAAGCTAAAAACCCAATCCCAAATCCATCTAGTGATTCCATATAAAGAAATCGAGAATAAAGAGTAAATGTTGGGGATAAATAAATCTTCGAGATTTTGAATTTGGAACTCTCTCAACCTTTTTTTAATTCTTTAAAATGCAAAATGAATGATTGCAAATAAGATTATGTCTTTAATGTAAAATTGATATAGTGAAATTCTATAATACTCCGAATACACATTTTTCTACTCCCCATTTTAATTAGTTGGATCAATTATGTTGATATGATACCCATTTACTATAGTATTGTTTTAGCTGCAATGATCAAAGTAATTGACTCTACACTTGTCATTATGGTGGTTGGACACTTTATTAAACTTTGTCAATGTTCAACTCCACTTTCACTATTTATCAAAACAATTTAATAGCTGCAACAATAAGCTTCAACAAACACACCACAAGTATCAAATCTTCAAAATCCGATTTAACTTTTCATTGGATTCTTCTTCTTTACTTCTTTATTTAAATGCATAATTTTTAGTTGGAGCAAGATAACCATTTTAATAAATATATTTTTGTAATAAAGAAAAGCAAAGATGTGGATGTAATATAGTGTATTTCTTTGAAGCAGAAGAGGTAAACATGATGCAGGTAGCAGCAGCCAGCAGGTTTCAAAAATGGAATAAAAGAGATCAAACAAAAGATGGAAAGTTTCTTAAATAAATCAAGTAAAACTACTTCCCATAAAAGCATCAAATTTAAGAAGTGAAATGGCTGCTAAATTTGAACCCTCAACTAAATCTTTCTTAATCCACTTTGCTTTTGCCGGAATTTGCTCTTTTCTCTATAAATTTTGTACTCTTGTTGCAGCTTCAGCTTCAGCTTCTTGTCCCTCTCTCTCTCTCTTTTTCACCTTCACTCTTTTTCCGTGAGAGAGAATTCTTACTTGTACAGTTGCAATGGCACTCAACTCCAAAAACTCAGCACCAAGAAACAACTTCTTCTGTTTCCGGCTCTCATTTTTCATATAAAAACACCACTGTCTTGAGCTCCATCTTTTTTTCAAACCCCTTTTCTCACCCTACTTTTACCAGACACAATTCTTGAAATTTTCTTCCTTTTTCCCAGTCACGCTCTCTGCAAATTTTTTGTCTCAAACCTTTTGTTTCATCTCCTTCTCTCCATTCAAACACTAAAGTTGTTTTCTTTATTTCAAACACTAGCTCAAATTCTCCAGCCCCAGCCAAACAAAGAAAAAAGCATTCTTGAGATGGAGAAGCTAGGATTCCTTGTTTTCATGGCGGGGTTCATAGTCTTACTGTCTCAAACAAAATGCAGTGGTGCTGAGCCTCTCCTAGAAAGCGACAAGCAAGCATTGCTCGATTTCGCGAGCAAGCTCCCACACTCTCGTTCTTTGAACTGGAATATGAACTTCCCAGTTTGCAAGAATTGGACTGGGATTTCCTGCAATGCGGAGGGCAGTAGAGTAATTTCAGTAAGGTTGCCGGGAATCGGGCTCCACGGCCCAATTCCGACGAACACTCTGAGCCGTTTGTCAGCACTGCAGATCTTGAGCCTCAGATCCAACGCCATTAATGGGAGCTTCCCACTTGATTTTGGTGACTTGAAGAATCTTACCTATCTCTATCTTCACTACAACACTTTTTCTGGTCCTCTCCCTTTGGATTTCTCTATATGGAAGAATTTTACTGTGGTTAATTTGTCTCACAACACCTTCAACGGCACCATTCCTAGTTCATTTTCGAGTTTGAGTCAGCTCACTACGTTGAATCTTGCCAAGAACTCATTTTCTGGTGAGATTCCTGACTTGAACTTACCATATTTGCAGCAGCTTAATTTCTCAGACAATAATCTTGTTGGTAGTGTTCCTAGTTCACTGCAGAGGTTCCCAAAATCTGTTTTTGCTGGTAATAATGCATCTTTGTTGGATTACACTGTCACTAGCTCCCCTCTAGTCTTAGCACCTCGTGATAAGGGTTCAAGAATCAAGAATGTAGAAAAGCTTAGTCAGAGTGCAATGCTTGCAATAGTAGTAGGCTGTTCTGTTATAGGGCTTGCTGGTTTTGGCTTTCTCTTGTTTGTGTGCTTGCTTAGGAGGAAGACAGATGATGCATTATTTCCTGGGAAGTTAGAGAAAGGTGACATGTCACCAGGGAGGACGATATCCGGGGGCGCAGACGGGAGCAATAAGCTGGCCTTCTTTGAGGGGTGTAACTATGCCTTTGATTTGGAGGACCTGCTGAGGGCTTCTGCGGAAGTATTGGGTAAAGGCACGTTTGGCACAGCCTACAGGGCAATATTGGAGGATGCCACGACGGTGGTAGTGAAGAGATTGAAGGAGGTGAACGTGGGGAAGCGAGAGTTCGAGCAGCAAATGGAATTGATTGGAAGCATCAAACATGAGAATGTGGCTGAGCTGAGGGCTTACTATTACTCAAAAGATGAGAAGCTTATGGTTTATGATTATTACAGTTATGGTAGTTTGGCTTCAATGCTTCATGGTACATTTTTCAAACTTTCCCATTAGTCCATTTTCATTTATGAGTTTCTTACGTATTTGCATTTTGCTTCATGCCAACTTTGAGACTTTGAGGGGGAGAGAATTGTGTTATATGTGATAAGAAGTGTAAAAAGATGAAGATCACTGCATATTCCTAGATGATTTGTTAAAGAAATGTTTGTCGGTGGTACTAAATTTTGGCTGTAGTGATTGATAAATGGGAACCCACTCAAGCTGTAGAACTTTTAGATTATATTTCCAGCTTGGGCAGTTTGTATAACCTAATCAAAAGCATATGTAGAAGAATAAACAATTGATATAAATCCAAATACTCAAGCATCTTAGTGGGGTAGACTGTAGAGTAGAGGAATCTCTTGCCCTATTATTTGCTTTATTCCTACTACCACACGCTCGTGTTGGGCACCACCATAGAACAACACCCTGTACATACATTCTTTTATTGCCTTTTTTGGAATGTTTTATGATTCTGTAGAGATTTATTGTTTTAATATGACACAATAATTAGCCTTGCTTGTTTCTGTTTATTGTTGATCATCATTAATATAGCTGTGCTGTGGCTACTGGTTGAAATCTTAATGTTAAGGTTAGCTTAATAACTAAAACTGCATGGCTGTGAAAGGTCATAGTTTTTGTTTTTATGCTTATGCCTGATGTGCTCTTTTGCCAACCATACACACATGTGCAGGAAAGCGAGGAGAAAACAAGATTCCCCTCGACTGGGAAAGCAGAGTAAAGATAGCCATTGGAGCTGCAAGGGGCATTGCTCGTGTCCACGCAGAAAACAACGGGAAGCTTGTTCATGGAAACGTGAAATCGTCCAACATATTCCTAAACTCTCAACATTATGGTTGTGTATCCGATCCTGGTCTCGCTGCAGTAATGACCTCCATACCTCCACCAATAGCTCGGGCTGCAGGCTACCGTGCACCGGAGGTGACAGACACGCGTAAGGCAACACAACCCTCTGATGTTTACAGCTTTGGAGTGATTCTACTCGAACTACTCACTGCTAAGCCACCCATTCACGCCACTAACGGAGATGAGATCCTCCATTTGGTGCGGTGGGTCCACTCTGTCGTTCGAGAGGAGTGGACTGCTGAGGTTTTTGACCTCGAATTGCTCAAGTTTCCAAACATAGAAGAAGAGTTGGTGGAGATGCTGCAGATTGCTATAGCATGTGTGGTTAGAATCCCAGAACAGAGGCCTAAAATGGCGCAAGTAGTGAAGATGATTGAAAGTGTTAGAGCAAGTGAAGTCGCTGCGAAAACAGAGGACGACGCTACACCTTTACCTTCATCACCGGGCTTCTGAGGCTCACTTTGACTAGTTAACTTTCTTGTTCATGTTGCGCCATCGTGTTTTCTGGCAGTCGAGATTCACCGCCTCGGTGGATGCAGACTTTCAATGCAATCCGGTTGAGGCTTTACGACTGGACTTATACCTTGGTAGTTAATAGTTAATGATGTCCTTGCAATCTGAGTAGCTGAATTTATTTTCTTCTTGATGTGCATGTATTTGGAGGTAACAGATTGGTTTTACTCTGATATTCTTCATCATTTTTACTTTAATTTTTTTATTTCCAATTGAAATCGATTTGTATCGACTGCTTCGCTGGAGTTTTCAGTTATTCTTCGCTGCCTGTTCTTATACTTAGCAGCAAGTTATCAGACAAACAACAATCAAGGAAAGTAATATAAGGACACAATAAAAATAAAAATAAAACATCTCAAAAAAGCAAACTAAAGGTAACATCGAAGCTTTACTTAGAATAATTCATAATGTTTGTGTTATAAAATAATTAGTAGCATGCATCATTCCCACATTCGCATTCCTCCAATTTTAGAGCTGTTTGTGCAGCATGATGATCTTTCGAGAGCCTAAAATAGTATCAGATCTTCCTCAACAAAAGAAACAACTTCTTATCAACCTTGAACTTATGCATCTTCAGAGGATTGCCCTTTAACATCAACTGAAGTCCTCCAAATGAAACGTACACCTCCCTGTCATGAATGAATTACAATCAAGATGCCAACGTGAAAAGATCGAAAAACAGACTTACAAAATAATATAATTTGCTAAACTTAAACAGACTTTCACATACTAGCAGTAAATTCCATGAACAAAAGAGTTGCCTGTATGGCTATACATACACTTTAACATCGTCGTTCTCGTCTGTAGCTTCCTTCATTTTATACAGAAGACCATGCATCACATACTCAAATTTATCTGCAAGTGACTTTGGTAGCTCCTCCTGCAACACAAAACTTAAATGGTAAGTTAACAGTATGATTTGATAGTCATTCACAATCCTAGGAACTCCCTAAACGTCTAACAATACAAGTTTATCGCTTTAGCATAAACCAAGATTTTGATATCCCCTTAGCAATGATCGCCACAATAATGAATGTAGCCAATTTCTTGCCATAAGATTCAGATTGTCTTAAGACTAAGCATGCTTCACACTTTTCCCTACAAAATTCAATTTTTTGCCCTAGCATGTGTGACTAACCTAGAACAGAACTCAATACTCCAAAAACTCAAAGAGATCAATGGAAATCCTTATATGAAAATCGTACCTCTGTATCGTCAGCAACTTCCATAAACAGAGTCTCTGAAATCAACATCCTATATTTCTCGCTGGGAAGCATAGGATACAGCTCAGTGTGCACATCTAATTCCATAAAAAAATCATTCTCCTCACTCTTTGCAATAATTCTTGATACTGCAAAAACCAACAAAATCAAACATTTTCTTTTGTTCATGAAGGAATTCGTAAGGTAATTATCTTCATTCTTACCTTTGTCGTATACAACTTGGCTATCGATCTTGACCACTTCGATTACCTCATCGAAGTACATGTTTGACATCTTTAAAGAAACGAAATGACCTACAGCCTGAACTAAATGTGCAGAAATGACAATGAATATAGATCTCTTTGTAGCATACAACTGAAATATTATACACACAAAATGAGTACTGTAGGAGGGTAAAGCATAACCAATATCAAATTTTTCTCACAGCCGAAGTTTTGCTGGAACCTAGTTGGCGTGGCGAAGGCCGAAGGGTCTAGATTTTTCTGCTTCTAATTTATTTAATAATCACAACCGGCGAATTCAATAAAAAGGCCCGATCATCCATGAGGAAATTCAGGCGGTTACGAAAATTGAGGGCCCATATATGTTTCCTAATTATCAATTTATATTAATAAAAAACTATATTAACTTTACCTATCTCGTTTAGCGGTGAAGGAGTGTAGGGAGCACGGGGAAGTAGTGGAGGCGACGAACAATGGCGGATGAGACAGAGAGCACGGAGGCGCCGTCGGAGGAGCAAGAAAGACGTAAAGAAGTGATGGGTAGGGAAAGGGAAAGGGAAGGGGAAGGAACTGGTGGCGTCTTATAAAATTGTCATTTATAAATATCTACGAAATAAAAAATAATTAATTTGTTATCATCTATATTTACCATTAATTAAATGGAATGTTTACCATAATTAATTTCTTTTACACATACCAGAGGAAAAAAATCATGATAGTATAAACAATTGAAAAAAGTAGATAATGATTTATCTAGTTTGCTACATACATCTTCGAAAAATTAAAACTTAAAGGTGAGCGAATAAATTGGTGAGAGAAAATCAGTCTTCGAAGAATATGAATGCAACGGATGCTTATGTACCTAAGCGGCTGGAAGAAGTGATTTTATATGATAACATTTTCTATGATATGTTTTTAAATTACTACTCCCTCCGTCCCGGAAAGTGTTTAACGGTTTGATTTGCACGAGTTTTAATAAAATTTGTTGACTTTGTGTAGAGTGTGTAAGAAGTGTAATGAGTGGAGTGTGAAAAGAGTGTAATGTGTGGAGGAAAGTAGAGTTAGTGAAATTTGGGTCCCAAATGATTTATAATTTTTAATTGGATTGTGTGTATAGAAAAGTTACTATAAATAGAAAGTTTTAGTGTTAAATCACTTTCGTGGATTGCTCGAAAAAGAAATTCGTTAAACACTTTGGCGGACAGAGGGAGTATTTATTAAAATAAAATATAAATATAAATGCTAACGGAATTAAACTGCCGAAATATTAATTTTCAAATTGTATTAGGTTTATTAGGTAAGAGATAAGGTGACTAGTTAAGATGATTGAAGAGAAAAGTTTCAAGATGTTAATTACATGAAGTTTCAAGCTACTTTATAAAGATTCGAGAAGGAAGTTGCAGGATGATTTCATGAAGCTTTTAGGTACAAAGTTTTTAGCATGCAACAATTAGTTTGTTTTGGTTGTTAGGGTATTGCTAGTCACATATAGTCCATAAATAAGGAACCAAACTCATCAGATGTATTCATTTTTCATTCTCTCTTTTCAATATACAAGTTTTCAATAATATCTCATTTTTTTCTATCTCCTTATTCTCTTCTTGCACTACAAAAAAAACAGCTTCTGGCGACGGAAAAATCCGTCGTTAAGAGAAGAAATCCGTCGTCACGGGGGCTTAGCGACGGACTGGCGACGGATATTTTCCGTCTGTATTTCGTTCGTCGTTAGCTCCCCGGACGACGGAAAATACAGTCCGTCGTTAGCTAACGACGGACTAACGACGGATTGGATTCCGTCGTTAGATTGCCTCCGGTGGTCGTCGACGTTGCCGGAGAGCTAACGACGGACTTAGCGACGGATTAGCTAGCGACGGATTATCTAGCGACGGATTATTAGCGACGGACTTAGCGACAGAAAAATCCGTCGCTAGTTTAATTTTTTTTTTTAAAAAAAATTAAAATTTTTTTATTTTTTTATTTTTTTATTTTCATTTCATGGGATCTATATTTATTGCAGAACCACCAAAAAAAAAGAAACAAAAAGTCTGTATGGTCATTCAATTGTGAAATAGATAACAAGCAAATTAAAGAATATGTTGTTAACTGTAAGCAATGTGAGCGGTGGGCCCATGAAATGAAAGTTGAATCAAACCTATATATAAGAAAAAATGCATCATCTAGGAAACTTGATTCTCCTAAGTCCTAACTAAACTCCCTCCAAGTTGAAGTCGTGTATATTAAACGTGAACTTGAAGCAAAGAGGCTTAATTGGTCGAGGTTGTGGAAGACGTAGAGCTTTGTGTTATCAGTATTGTATACTTCTTATTTATTTTTGTTTTTGGTGTTTCTAATTTAACAGTGTAATAGTTCATTACAAAAAGTTTCATTAAGCATAACGAGGAAACAAACAATATCATTCCGCTATTAAATAACACCTATAGCTAAATTGAGCATTGACATGCCACATGATAAGCAGAAAGTCTGAATGCATATCATGATTTATCATATTATCAAATAAAACTAAATATATAACAGATGATGATTTTCATACCACGAACATTGCTATTTGTGTCGATGAGCCTATCGCCACTCCTAGAGAGATGTCCTGCTCAAGTAGTAAGAAAATTGAGAAATTAAATTTCCAAAAGAGTCAGGAAGAAAATGCAAACACTTACAAGCTTGTCCTTCACAACAAACATAACAGCACCTGCATGCTCTGTTGCATTCCCAACAATTGGGAGCAGAATAACGCTTATAAAAGCCACGGGGATGTTCATAGCAACAGATGCCCCCTGAAAATATTACCACATACGTCTTTCATTTTAAGCACCATAAGCTCTTTAAAATTGATCACTTCCTAACCAGTGTCAAACTTCAAAATGAAAGGATGCATATTTCAATAGAGTTTATTACCATTGGGAAACTTACTTATCAAGTGCTATTAACTAAAAAGAAAACTCTCCAGAAACAAACTAGTTACCTCTATAGCATTGACCAGATACTCTGACAAGACTGATATGAAGCAAGTCAGTATAAATAGCCACGTGATTGATTCCCACTTCGATATATCTGGCACTTCTTCCTCATCGGAATTCCCGTCTGTTGGAGTTTCCTCCTAGGTTTATACAAAATCAGTACAATGTAAATAACTAATTAACCAGAATATAAATGACTGCAAAATATTCAACAATGATGTAACTTCTTAACATTCAAAAATTTGCTTAATTTGTGCCTACAGACTATGTATATTATAAACGGGATCAGCTGAGTGCTGATATTGTAGACTATAAAGAAATAGAAATTAGAAAATTGTTAGAAGATTGTTCAATGATCATCAACGCGCAGTGGTTCAACAATGACAAAGACCTGTACCTCATTTATAGCAGTATAGAGATTCTTTTGGCTGGTCAGCTGGAAAAAAATGTATGCTACATATGCCACCAGTATAATACAATTGCTAAACCTTGAAAGGGCAAGCTCAGATTTACCGAAATGCAACTCAGTGCGTGTATAGTGTAGAACTGCTGGAAATAATAGGCACATAACTGCCATCAAGAGCAACCCCGAATTCATTGCTGCAGATGGCTAACAAACAATTGGAAATTTGATGTTGTAGTTAGATAACCAGTACAGCTCAATGAGGGTATAACATCTAAAGAAGATTTGTTCTTTTAGATAAGCACGCTGATAAGAGGACAGGTTACCGACCTTGTTGAACACTTGTTCTCTTCTAAAATGAACAAGTCCTCCTCCAAAAAGTGCACATCCGAGTACCAATAACAGATTGGAAAGAATTGATCCCAACAAAGATTGCTGGACAACACGTATCATGCCATTGTTCAGTGCAAGCATGGATATTATCATCTCCGTTGCATTACCAAATGTAGCATTTAAAAGACCCCCAACTGAGAATTTATAAAACAGTGACTAAAGTGCCAAGTAGAAACCATAATCATAAAACATGTATCAAACTAATTAGTTCTATTGAGCTAATTTTGCTAAAAATACCATTAAGACTATCATAGTGATGCTTATAATCAAAATGCCACAGTTTAATATGTCCAAAACGAGATTTGACGAGTAAAATATGCCTTAAAATTCAAACTACAAAAAGGCCTACTAAGTATTAAGAAAATAGTTTTCAGGATGTAATTCATATAGACGAAGAGTCTGCACATTCACAAAATAAATATGGGAATTGTCAGCATAATAACCTCAATAATATATCTATAGATATGGTGATAGTCCCTCAATCTTTTCCCTATACTACGGAATACAGAAGAGAAACCAATGCTACAAGCTAGAACAAGACTAGTAGGAGATGCTTAAAATTTTGGCTGATGCAGACTAAAAGCTAGAAGTGGATGCAAATGAGTTCAACAACCGGGACATGTAGATGAAATAAATCCTGGAATATATGGTAAAAGAATATGCTGAGCAAGTAGAAATAAACCTGTTGGCATTCCACCGGCTATATATGCACTTTCCCCTAGCATCTACCTACTTTGAATTAGATTAATGTATCAACATTTACCTAAATATTTGTAAATCATTTACAAATTAATTATTTGAATCATTTATTTCATTTAGATGAGTTTGACTGATGATGAACCTATAGAACCAGACATTGGGAGATAGTATCAATGTATCCCATGTATACGTATTAATTTGTCTCCCCTTAGCTTTCTCTTTTCTTAAACTTTGCTGCAACACTTAAATTTACTATCTTCTTAACAATTTAAATTTACTATCTTTTTAACAACAGTCTATTCTAAATTAATATATTATTTTCACAATTCTAAATAACTCAAGGAAGCTACCTATAAAAGCAAAATATAAGCTAGATTCTAACATGAAAATGTAATTAAAAAAACACCCCACACACTAGTGTCTCCGATATACTAGAACTAATATTAACTATATATATAATTATATATACATACCACAGATGAGGATATATATATGCTCATGCATATAATTAAGAGAGATGAAACTGAAAATTAGCATTGATAAATTTAATATACACTCATTCAAATTTAATTAATTCCATGGACAAATTAATCTGATGCATCTTCTATTTAAACCTAATTAAGTTGATTATTGCCCAACTGGCTAACCATAATAGAAAACGAAGACACTAAAAACAGTATTAAAACAATAAAATAGAAAAATTAACAAAAATAAAAATAAATTAAATTCATACCTGCCGGAGCAGGCGGAGGGCTGCAGAGGGGCGGCGGCGCACGGCGGCAGGCAGAGGGCGGAGCAGGTGGACGGCGGTAGGCGGAGGGGCGGCGGCAGCTTTGTTTCCGGCGAAAAAATGGACGAAAATTAGAAATAGAGAGAGATAGAGATAGAGGGAAAGTAAAATGGGAGAAATAGGTATACCTTAACGTATTTGGCCGGTGGGAACTTCCAATCGCCGGTGGGGGGAAAATTTCGCCGGAGAAGAGGGTGATTTGCCTTCTGAAATTCTGTTTTCGCGAAATGGGGATGAAACCCGATTTAAAGGGCTGGACGACGGACTTAACGACGGAATAATCCGTCGTCCATTAATAAAAAAATTAAAGTTAACGACGGAATATTCCGTCGTTAGTTCCGTCGTTAACCTTAACGACGGAAAAGTCCGTCGTCCATTAATTAAAAAAATAAAAAAATAAAGTTAACGACGGAATATTCCGTCGTTAGGTCCGTCGTTAAGTCCGTCGTTAACTTTGGCGCCAACTTGCGCGCCAAAAAATCTGTCGTCAGTCCGTCGTCCAGTCCGTCGTTAGGCATTTTGTGGAGATCCGTCGCCAGTCCGTCGCCAATTGACGACGGAATATGAATCCGTCGTTAGATCCGTCGCCAGTTTGATGTTTTTTTGTAGTGTTGGATCTCTCTTTGTAGTTTAGCATGAAGTAATTCCGACAAAAATATCTTTTTTGGCATTTATTTTTTTAACATAATACTCAAGGACATACTCCTATATCACTATATATATTATGTAGTTCAATTGTTTGGATTCATAATTTTATAGCTTCGTTTGAATTTGAAAGCTATTTTGTTTTAGATTTGAAGTACTAAATGGTATTTTCTTATCAATAAGAAAAAATAAACAAATTTTTTTGCTAAAAAATAGATTTGATTTTATTCGATATTCATAAATTTTGTTCATTCTTATAAATTATCCAATGCCAGTGGGCCAAGTGTGTGTTTCATCAAGGCTGTATAGCGTCATAGGCCATTAAAGGACCGAATATATGAAGTGTGACACATTAATATTATCTATTATGTCACTTTAGTAGACTTTTGTTCTAAAATAATAGTTATACCTCACATAATTATACTTTCTATTTATAAAATTAAGTCCATTATCCTTTGCGAGGAATGTGTATCTTTTTATTTTATGAGCTCGAGTTTATATACTTTTTTACATCAAATTTCTTTAATGCATTATTGACCTAAAAAATAAAATATCAATTTTTTTTTTCAAATCAATAATGGAAGGAATATCTAGGATGTATGTATATAATGTTGATCTAAAACATTTTAAATTTTAAATATGAGAAGGTAAAAACTATTGCAAGAATTGTATAGTTTCCAACTACAAAGCACCAGAATCTTGAATATGATTCAACCAAAACGTGTTTCTTCTTCTTCTGTTCTTCAATTCATTATACCTATAAGCTTTTAAATACATTTACTTTATTGAATCATTTCGATTATTTATAGACAAAATTTTATTTTATATTATAGACATTTTGGTTTCAATATTGTGAATAATTTTGATCATACAGCTACAATGGGAAGTGGGAACCTGCAAAAGAAGAAGAGATGAGTTTGGGCAGCATCACCATGTGTACCAACTAAAAGGTTTATCTTTTGTGGGAGTGGTTAATTAATTAATTTTAATATGGAAGAATAAAGTATGGAGTATGATAGGTGGATGGAGAGGCTTGTGAAGAGAGGCCACACGTATGACGTAACACCTACATTTAAAAGAGATGGATAGTAATCCGTACCTCTAAGCAATCTTGATACACTTTTATCCGTAACGTGTCACTAAACTTGACAAATTTTAAAAATAGCAAAAATTATTTTTAAAAAAAGTGTACATTCTACCATATTTATCATTCTTACATTATTTTATACTCTCTTTTTAATAATTGTGGCAGAAAAAAAAAGTGTAAAACTCAGTGGGAGAAGAAAGTACACAAGAGTTGTTGAGAATCGAAATTTACTGAAAATTTAGTATTCCTTCCGTCCACCAAAATAGTTTACGTTTTGCCATTTTAGATCCACGAAAATGGTTTACATTTGAAACTTTCCTTTTATAGCAAGTGGACCCACCATATTCACTACACATAATTCAATTAAAAATAATATTTTAAGTGGAACTCAAACTCCACGAACTACTCACAACCAATTTAAAACTATATATGAAGTGAAACTTTAACTCCACTCACTACATATCTCCATTAAAGTTAAAACACAATATTAAAACTCGTATCAGATCAAATCGTAAATTATTTTCATTGACGGAGGGAGTATTTAGGTAGTTGCCCAGACTCAACATAAAATTTGTTATTATATTAAATGCATCAAATCCTAGGTTCCCCCCTCCCCCTCCCTCCCCACCCATACCCCACCATACACGTGACACGCCACGTTGATGCTGCAGTAAACTAAAATTACAAAATGATGATTTCATATTATCAATATTTTATATGATGTCGTTTTAAATTGAACGAGATGTGGTGGCATGCCAAATTTCTAAAATGAGATGAATATTGTAAAATTAGGGAGTTAATGTGTTATTTGCTACTATTATGGGTGCATGGGTGTTTGATTGAGCTTATAAACTTCTTAAAATAAAAATTTGTTTTAAGGAGTTTATAAGCTTTTTTAAAGTATTTGACAAATTAAGCTGTTTGAGAGTTTATAAGTTGTAAAAATAAGTTTTTGGAACTTATAAGTTGTTCAAAAAATAAGTAGTTTTACTCTAATTTATTTTTCCATAAACTTATAAGCTGCAATAAAGTTACATAAATAACATTTTGTATCACTTTATAATAGTTTATAAGCTCGTTTATCTAAACACATTGATAGCTTATAAACTTCATCTTATACGCTCTTGTAAGAACTTATAAGCTACGAGAACTTACAACTCTTTAAAATAAGTTTAGCCAAACACTTATAATTCAAGTCAACTAGATCGCCCTTTTTTTAATTTAAATATATATACATAATCGTCTTCAGGATAAATTTAACAAAGTAGAATTACAAAAATTTGAGACATGGTTTTCTTTTTTTTTCTTTTTTTGTTTCTTTAATTTTATGAAAAGTACCTAATAAAGTTTTAAGAGAATCGTAGTAATAATTGTAAATTGCACTGATACTCACTCTGGGAAAAAGGAATAAAAATGAAAAAGACCAAAACACCCAGGACTAAACCAGATTAATTAGAAGGACATTACTGATAAAATGACGGCGTTAAGGATACGGTGTTAGAAAAGGATCGACATTAATTGAAAGATACTAGAATGACAGACATAAGCAGGCAGCGACTTTGAAACGGAACCGTCCCCCTCCGGTTCACGTGACTTCCGCATGTCCCCCATTCCAAGAAAGGAAATTTGTGTGAACCAAAACGACCCATTACATACTCATACGGCGGCTGCTTTTCTAATTCTAATTAACCCCTTTTTTAATTGCAATTAGAGGATTAATTAAACTGACATGATTATGTATTTATGTGCTTACTCAATGTGGATAGTTGTACTCAAACAAACGTCATTACTGTGATCTATGAGGTGTGCCACCACACATGCTACCGATTTTTGGGTATCAAAATATCGTACATATATATATATATAAACTATATTAAAATACATAAATTCAAGAGTTGTAGCTCAAGTGATAAATGACTATGTTTTACATTTTAATTGGCACAGTATTCATTTTAAATTTGCCGCTGACACTGTATATATAGTGTGACTCGATTCCAAATATTTGGATTTGAGTCTCGTAAGGTGATGAACGATAATCATGCATTCGCATCGTCCTTTATTTATTCCAAATTTAACTTGTTATCTACTTTCATGTTACTCAAATCAAATGTGGACCTTCAATTCCCATTGCATATGCCAATTTTCATGCAATTTCATTTCACTACCCACTACCCTTAAACACACTTGATGATTTTTCAAGTACAAAAATATTGTTCATTCACCAAAACAAATAAAAATGCGTACATTTTGTTGTTCTCTCTATTGTTCATTCATTCTTGAAAAAGTATCCCTTCATATATAATATCACGAAAGTGTGGCCCCATTTTTCAATATAGCGTATTCAATCATAATTTAAAACACGTATCCACTATCCAGTATTAATTATTAGTATAGGGATCAGTATGAGATTTATAAGTGTGTATTAGATACACTATTTATGCTTTTTACTTAAATATATATACGACTATAAAACTCAAAGCAAATAATATATGTTTGTAATAATTTATAAGATTTGATTAATTATACCTTAACTTTTAATATTTTTGTAAAAATATATGAAACTCAAATTTGTAGTCCTATCTTTATTTTAATGACTATAAAATGGTGTGAGTTTTCGTTTTTTTGCAGCCGATACTGTGGATTTCCAATACATAATTCACAAAATCATGATAAATAAGACTATATGAATATATGATAATCGAGTTTGAAATTCATGACAATGGGTAATTGAGTATGCAATTCCGTCCTCTTACTTGTTTACAATTTATTCAAATGTAAGAAAATATTCACTAAACAGATATATATGAATAAATCATATTCATCGGAAAAATCCTTAAGAAACTATAGAGAAAACTAGTAGGTAGAGAATATCTTTGTCACAATAATTACCTTTTTCTATCATCATCATATTAAGGGTAAATTTGTCCACATAGAAAATAAATATTGGATTGAAAAGTAAGGAGACACTACTGTATTATTCAAGATGTAGGCAAAAGGAATAATTATCCTTTTCGGTGTTTAGTGATTTATATATCTCATAAAGTTACTTATGTTCCCAAACACAGAGCGTACGTACGTCCTTTAAGATAGGGATAAAAAAAGAACCCCATTCATTATACTGACGATCCATAAAAATACTCATATCACAAAATGTACATGTAAGAAATGTTCAAATCTTAAAAGATGTGTAACAAATACTCAGATTACGTATGAATATACTAATTTACCCTTATACAATGCAGTACAAACATAAATGCAAAATACAATGCAAACATGATAGGGCACAGTATGGGGCAGACATTATAATATGAGTGCAAACACCATTGCAAGCTAAAAAGCAAACTAGAATGCAAACTTGCCAAGCTTGCCATGATAATATGAGTGCAAGCTAGAATGCAAACTAGAATGCAAGCTTGAATTTCAATGTTGGCGCAAAGCAATCTACGTATATTAATTGTCTTCTATCTACTATTCATTTAATTCATTTATATCTCCAACAACCTTCTTCATCGTATTATCAAACTCTCGTTCTCATTCTCACACAACTCTTTCTGACTGCAAAATATTCAAGAATTTGAAAGAGACGTTTTAGAATGTAATCAAGAAGAAGAACAACAACAAAGAACAAAAAGGTAATTGCCCATTTACCCATCATTTGTGAATATAATTTTAATTACATATATATATTTTTTCAAAATTTTGAAATAACGAGCATTCCTTCCAGATCTACTTGTTTGGAATAATTTTTAAAAAGGAGGAAGAAGAGACGTTAGAAGAAAATAGAGGAGGAAAGTGAAGAAAATGTAATTTCTAAATTTTGTCATCAACTTCATTATTTTAAAATATAGATGCACATGCTTATTATTGGGTGAATTAAATATTTGTATAGTCTATCTTTAAATTAATCAAACTCCATGCATAGAATATTGAAAATAAGGACGTAGAACGATTGCATCCATGTGCTTTGAATAATTAATTTATTTGAGTAAACTTTAAAAGAAGAATATTGAAAATAAGGATGTAGACTTTAGAATATTTTGTGGTAGAAGTAATTATGATGGTAAGAAGAAAACTGAATTAGGATATTGAAACTTTGTCCAATTAATTGTCCCAGTTAATAATTAATTGTCCCAGTTAATAATTAATTGACCACATTGTGCCAATTAATCTACCACATTATGCAAATTAAGTGATTGCCCTTAAATTGAAACAATATAGTATTGTGTTTTTATTATTGGTTACATTATATTATTTAAATTTTTTTTTAATTATTTTCAGATGATACATATAATGCTCAAATATGGAGGATCTTTTTTAGATTGTCAATATATTGGTGGGTACGAAGAATCTATATTTATTGAACCTCATATGCTCTCCATTAGCAATTTGAGAGCTAAGATCAATCAGATATTAGTACCAAATTCAGAATTGAGGTCTTATGACATGTACTATTTGTCTTGGTCAAGTAGAGGTAGAGTTATTAAATCTCAATTATGTAGTGATCATGAATTGCAGCATGTATGCATGACACAACACAATCCATTTGTGTATGTCATTCTAAATGATGGAGAATCTTCATACATGAATTCATTTGATCATATCGGGACGTCATCTTTCGGATTTGGATCACTGAGAAATGATTGGTCGGGTGACGTCTATCTCGGTGATTCTCAAGTTCCGGACCTAAATATGCCTCCATACTCTAATGAGCTTATTAATGAAGAAAACTCTAACAATGATGATGAAGACTATATTGAGGAAGTGGCAACAAAATCATTATCAGAAGAATCATCTGAAGAAGAGCACCAAAATACCACCGAACATGCCACATTAGCCGATTTAGTTACATGGATTCGTAATAAAGGAGGGATTCGTACACTATTGGAACTCAGTTATCCGAATGAGGATTGCATCATGAACATGGAAGAGGACATAATGGTTAATCAATCACTACCTAATTCATTAGTTCCTGTTATCCCAGTGGGTCCTACAGAAGTACTTGTGTCACGTGAAGAGGCTCCAGAGATGAAAGCATTGGGAATGGGATCCTACTTTGATAGCAAAGAGGATATTAATATTGCTTTTGGGTTGTGGCATCTAGAGAAAAAAGTAAAATATAATGTGATTCAATCAGATAGAAAAAGGCTTGTGTGGGTATGGGGTGTTGATCCGAAAAAATGTCCTTTCCAAATGCGGGCTTCGTTCCACGGTGATGTTTGGTATGTGCATGGTTTTGAATACCACACATGTGTGTATTCAATTGAACATGTCCCCCCCCCCCCCCCCCAAGATGATACACTCCAAAGTCATTGCTGCATATTGTGCAAAGAAAATGCGTGGAACTTGTAAAATTATAGTTCCGAGTGCAATTCAAGAAGACCTGAAAAGGAGTTTTGGGGTGCAAATCAGCTATGACGTTGCACTTAGAGCACGTAATTATGCTCTTGAGATGATATATGGTGGATATGACAATAGTTTCAAAATGTTGCCAAGTTATCTCTATATGCTTGAGAAGCATAATCCAGGGACTGTCACTGATCTAGATGTGGGAGAAGACGGGAAATTTTGGCATTTATTCGTTGCACTTGGATCATGTAGAGCGGCTTTTGCATATTGTATGAGACCAGTGATAGTAGTTGATGGTACTCACCTCAAGGGCAAGAATAGTAGAATTTTATTTGTAGCAGTGACAAAGGATGGAGACGAGCAAGTCTACCCACTGGCCTATGGAATTGGTCCTATCGAGAATGACGAATCATGGACGTGGTTCTTCACACGATTGAGGAGAGCATATGGTTGCACGCCGAACACATTGATCGTATCTGATGCGCATGTTTCCATATCTAATGCATTAAGTATAGTATATCCAGAGGCATCTGATGGACTTTGCTATTATCACTTGAGTGGTAAGATAAAACGTTTTGGCAAAGTGATTAGCGACACGGATGTATCCATCACCATCAGGATCTGGAATGGGGTGTTCTGTAACTGAAAATCGTCTAAGTAACACATCACCCCTTAGATGCACACCATTACAAAATGACATATATACAGGAACACCACTCGAATCGTATGATACAGAAGTATCAAAATCAGACGACCCAAATCTCAATCCACTAATAAGAGCATAATCTTGATAAGTGAACTCTATACTTTTCCCGCACATACGAAACCATAATCCATTTGGTTCACTAATTGCTCGGGATATAATACCATGAAACGTGTGTCCCTACATTTGACCGGGATTCCATGAAATCAAATGTCCAAAAGGACCCCCTATAAATCTCTGAAGGAATTCATCACCACCAATTGATATAAGTGTACTCTTAATCTTCTTTATCCTATTGATCTTATAATAAGTGCTCACTGATGTAATCTTATTTAATGAGTTAGGTCTTCTATACGGAATAGATACATATTAAAAACAATAAAAGAATATCAAATAACTATGAACATTTATTTATATATTTATATTTATATAATTAAATAATTATCTTATACAACAATATTATCAATAACATAACAATATTATCAATAATATAATAAGACAAACCAATAACACACAATAAACATCAAATTAAATAAATAAAATAACAATTCATGGATCAAAACCAATATAACACAATAAACATCTAATTAAATAAATAATATAACAATTCATCAATCAAAACCAATAACACACAATAAACATCAAATAAATAAATAACAATTTGCATATCAAAAAATTCCTAATTATGCCATAAACATCAAATTAAATAAATAATATAAGAATAAATAATATAATAAACAAAAAAGTAATTTAACAATAATATAAGTAATTTAATAATTCAATAATTAAGTAAATTTACGGTGAAATCACGGTCCAACGATGGTGCAAGCACGGCGCAAGCACTGGTGCAAGCATTCTGTAAAATGCAGAATCCAGAACAGAAGGCATTATGTTCAATAAACAACAAAGTAATTTAACAATCACATAATTAATTTAATAATTCAATAATATACTCTTTCATCTATAAAATACAAAGTCCAGAACAGAAGGCATTCTGTTTAACTGGTGATGTAAAGTAGACATCGGATGCTCATCGTTCTGCTAATAATTGAACCAAGAAAATTCTGAAGTCACATATTGTGCCTATCTCAGATCAGGAAAATGCTGACAACCAGAATGATATTTTTAGTATATTTATTCTATTAACAACAATTACATGAACTTAGTTATGCTTCAGCTTCAATATGTAAGCCTTATCGCGTAATCGCATTACATAAACTTATGCTGAATTCTATGGAATTCAAGACTACAGTCATAGCTTAAACAAGTAAATGCAACTTCTTGAGAAAGAAAAGGAAAAAAGAAAAACTTCTAAAAGATTATCTATACAGATAGTGCACCACCTATCATAATAGAATGCCATGAATTTAAGTGAAAGATTTCAACAGCAAAATGCAGTGATATGCAAAGGCTTCGAATTAGCCAATAGCCTACCAATATCTATCTAAGGCTTCAAATTTTCGCTTTAAAGCAAAAATCAATAAACAATGGTGCAAGCACCGGCGCAGAGCGGCACAAGCACCGGGCGAGCACGGCGCGAGCACCCAGCTTCTTTCCCAACACATCCAACCCATTAACTCCATATTTTCGGACAAATTCACTTATTTTCAGTCAATTCATGCAACAATTCAACCCTTACGAACACTAATTCAAAATTAAAGTTCAATCTCATTCAATTCCCAATTTAAAACCCTAACATACAAATAGAATGTCATTAAAAAAATTAAAAATATAACTAACTTGTTGTGGAGAATTTGAAGACATTTTTGAAGTTAGAGGAAGAAGAGTCGGAGTTTGACCGGAGAGTGACCGGAGTGAGGCTACAGAGTTGGATTTTCTTTTTTTTTTCGATGGGGTGGGGCGCAGCTTGAAGAGAGCGCAGGGGGGGGGGGGGGGGGAGCGCAGGCTTGAAGAGAGCGCAGGGGAGGGGAGAGCGCAGGGGAGGAGAGGGGTTTAGCCAAAGAGAGATAAGGAGAGAGAGAGGATAAGGGAGTAATTTTGAGTATTATTTACATGTGTATAAAGGAGTGAGTATTTCTTGCATGTAGTTTTAACTAACTGAGCATTTTAAATTTTGCCCCTTCATTATACTAATCATCTTCAACAATGATGTATACGCATACATATGCTACTCCAATAATCGTAATTGTAACAAAAAACAACGAATGGATAGTTTTATTTCAATTAATTAGCATCACCATGTTTAATAACACATGTGTGTATATATATATATATATATATAGAGAGAGAGAGAGAGAGAGTATGTAGATTGTATAGAAAGTGACTTTTGAATAAGAAATATAAAATGATTTCAACCATTAATTTTAGTAGATCAACGGTTATGATTAATTTAGATTTATTAATTTTAAAATATAATAAAATATTCCATAAATATTATGAAAAGAACATTTATGAAATTTTAACATAGAGAAAATAACAAACTTCCACTAAATAAGGTGATAATTGGTTATATTGAGAGAGAAAGTAGAAAAAGAAATCAAAGCGGCGATAATGTTGGTTGAAGAAAGCCAGCGAGCTCTCCACTTTGTGCGACGCCGACGTCGGCCTCTTCGTGTTCTCCCACATCGGGAAAATCTTCTCTTTCTTCCAACCTTCAATGGAGGCCGTGATTTGTAGGTTTTTTTGGATCAGAGGGAGACGACGTTCTCGATTGTTGGAGGCTTACTCCAGAACTAGGATTGTTCATTTGAATAAAATGATCGAGAAAGTTGGGAAGAAGTTGGGTGAAGAGGTGGAGAGAGAGAAGCAGTTGGGACATATGGTGATGGTCGAGGTCGACGACGGTTTGCCGCTAGTGCTTGCGGCCACCGGCGGAATCTCGCATGATGAGACTACAAAATCTAGGGTGCTTGACCATGATTGAGATATGAACTTCTGCTCTGACGGCGTCGACGTCGATGGGGAAGTCAAAGGAGAGGATAGTGGAGATGATTTGGTCCATTTGTGGCTGCTGCTCCTTCCCCATGTCCGGCAAATTGTATCACGCCTAATTGAATAAATTGATGCACTCTTTACGTTCCACCACATATATATGTGGATTGCATTGTCATATACGTAGAAATTGCAACTAAGGTTGCTTCCACCATTCTACGGGCTGCCTAACGAAGACGCACTCCTATTCATCAGGGAGTTCTGCACAGCTGTCCAGTCTATACCACTCCAGACTATTACCGAGAATGAGCTGCTAAGGAAGTGTTTTCCCTATTCACTCAAGGATAGGGCGAAGTCATGGTATCTCTCACTTCCAGCAAGATCGTTACCCAATTGGAAGGTTGTGAGTACTTCCTTCTTGCTCAAGTACTATCCGAACCACAAGACGCAGCAGATTCGGCTACAGATTATGCAGTTCACTCAAGAGCCTGAAGAGCCTTTTCACGAGGCACTTGACAGATTCAGAGAGCTCCAACAACAGTGTCTACACCATCAGATTGTGCCAAAACTCATGTGGCAGATCTTCTACAACGGGTTGCAGCACACCTATGAGTTCATGGTGGATACAGTGGCTGGAGGTAACATATCTGAGAAGACAGCCGATGAAGCAGTAGAGATCTTTAAGACCTTGGCTAGTAACTTGCGGCAGAAGACCTCTTGTTCAAAGCGAGTGTAGGTCAAAGAGATAGGAGTTAGCCCAGACTTGAAGAAGCAGATGGCTGATATGATGCGTGAATTGCAAGAGTTGAAGATGAGCAAAGCCTTTGCAGTAACCAAACATGAGCCGACATCTGAGCCGTGCCCGCTTTGTGGTGATCTCACTCATAACGAGAATCACTGCACTAGAATGGCGGAGATGACTTATGAAGGAGAGGCGGAAGTCTATGCTGCACAAGGATTTCCACCACGTCCGTCATTCGAGCAACATCCAGTCCAGCAGACTTTATGATGGAAAGCGCAAAATAGCTCTACATGGAAGGGGCCAAATCAAGGGCAATGATCGAACTTTCCTGCCCAACGAGCACCTCCACAGCAGTACTACCCACCTCAGCATGGGTATTATCCACCACAACAGCCATATTACCCACCTCAGCCAGGGTATTATCCACCTCCACCGCATTATCAGCAACCGCCACCTTAATTTCAACAGCTGCCTCAGTTTCAGCAGCCGGCACCCTAGTTCCAGCAACCTTTGCCACAGTTCTAGCAGCCTCCACCACAATTTCAGCAACCCTTCCCGCCGACATCCCGGCCAACTGCTCCACCTAAATCAGCGCTGGAAGATAGCTTGGCCGCTTTCATGCAGGAAAGCAAGTTGGCAAGGGAAGCTCAAGAGGCAACGATCAAGCGCCTCGAGAATCAAGTGGGGCAAATATCTGGAGGTATGAATCAGATGTAGCAGCAGTAGCAGACCGGGAGGATACCGGGACAGGGACATACGTCACACCAGGTACAAGTTATTACTGTTCTACGTAGTGGCAAGCACGTGGATAACAAAATGGAGCTCCCAGAAGCTGAGGAAGACAAAGTGGAGGAGGAGAAAGAGAAGGAAAGGGAGATGGAACCGGAGCAACCAACTATTTAGTTGCACAAGACGGCCAATCGGTATAAGCCACCGATTCCCTTTCCGAGTAGACTGATGAATGAGAAGCTGGAACAATAATTCAAGGACTTCTACAAAATGCTTTCTCAAGTGCGTGTGTATTTGCCCCTATTGAAGGTCATTCGAAATGTTCCATCCTATCTCAAGTTCTTCAAGGAGCTTGCCTCCAAGAAGAGAAGATTTGTTGATGACGAGTCCGTGATGGTGTATGAGGTAGCTAGTTCCATTATGCAGCAGCCTCTTCCACAAAAGTTGCGAGATCCAGGTAGTTTCGTCATCCCCATCGCTCTAGGGAATGGTAAGACTGTTACATGCATGCTCGATTTAGGTGCTGGTATTAATCTTATGTCTTACTCGATTTATAAGGAATTAGAGTTAGGTGAATTGAAACCTACACGCATGAGTTTATAGTTAGTTGATCATTCTGTTAGATATCCTAGAGGTATTATTGAGAATATTCTTATTAGTGTTGGTGGATTGATTGTTCCTATGGATTTCGTTGTCCTTGAGATAGGTGATGTGCATGAGAATGAGCGTGATCATACTTTATTGCTAGGTAGACCATTTATGACGACTACTAACACGTTGATTGATGTTAAGAATGGTAATATTCAGATGTCAGTGTTAGGAGAGAAAGTTTCTTTTTCCGTGCATTAGCACAAGGCTATGACATCTGTTAGTTCTATTGAGGATTGTTCGTTCATTGATTCTATTGATACTTTTGCCGAGGTCTCTCTTGTGTAAGATTCCAGTTTGAAAGAGAGCTTCAGATCAGAAGCCGAGGTCGGAGCAGTCACTAGCCCTCGGCTGATCCCAGCCCTCAAGCACACAAGAGTAGCGACCGCTACCCCCCTTAGCCGCCGCTACCCCCTGCAAAACCATACTTATTCTTCCTTTATCCCACGCCTCTCTTTCTCCCTTCCTCCACACAAATCTTATCCCAAAAATTTTCTTCCACTTTTCTTCCCTCTCACCCGACGCACACCTCTCCCAAACCCTCCATCAAAATTTCTCAATCATTCCACCTTTCCTTCCTTGATTTTTCCATCCACCATCTCTCTCACCCAATTCCACAACCACTCATTTCCACCCACCGGAGACTCCTTCCACCACCGCCGGACGCCACCTGCTCGCTGCCGCCACCGCTACTTTCCGGTGAAATTTCCAGCGCACTTCATTCGGCGTTATTCACCCTCCACGGCGAGTCAGCGGAGGATAAAGCAACAGGTTGTCGAGAACAACCGCCAGATTCCCGAGCTAAATGCTCAGTGGTTGAGTTGGGCTCTCTTTGATCCTCCACCACCAGATCAGCAGTGACTTCTCACTAGACGTGCCAAATTTCTCAGGCCCGGCGGGCCTGAACCGGCCAGGAGTCAACGGGCTTGAACCGGAACCGTGGTCAACGGTTCAAGGCCCGGACCAGAACCGTGTAACACCGAGCCGGTTACGGTTCAAGCTCTACGCGAACCGTAACCAGTGGTTCAGGAAAAGTCATCCCTTATCCCCGAACCGCCGGTTCAACAAAGCCGTTGGGGCCCGCCGGTTCCAGCCGGTCCTAGACGGTTCAAACCGCCAAAAGAGTCGTTGGCTCATTTTTTTTTTGATTTTTTCCCACCTTCTTCTCCCTCCCCCATTCTTCTTCTCTTCCCCTTCTCCTATAAATTCATCATCATTATCACACTCCATCTCCACTCTCAATTCTCAACTCAAGCTCTCAATCTCCATTTTAATCTCATTCTCAATCTCCATCTACATTCTACACCCCATCTCCACTCCAATCCATTTCTTCACTCTCCATCTCCACTCCATCTCTCCATCTACACTCCACTCTCTCAATTTCAATATCTCAATCTTCACACTCACTTTCCATTATCAACATGTCTTCATCTCGTGCCGACAAGGGAAAGGGGAAGGCCACCGCTGCACGCCAAGACGACGATACACATACTCAAAACACAAGAGGAGGAAGAGCTCGAGTCGGATCGAAACAAGCTCGAGCTTCGGCGGCGGAAGAAATCTCTAGAAAGTATGCCGAGGAGCTCGAAGCACAAGAGCATCGAGCATACGAGGCCAAAATTCGTAGAATAGAATCTCAAATGTTCTCCGATGAGGTTAATCGAGCATCCAATGTTGGAGACGACGAAGAAGAAGAAGAGGAGGAAGAAGTCCAAGCACCACCACCACCACCACCAAGCACACGAACTCTACACTCGGATATCTTCACGGTGCATTTCAAGAAGGTCCGTAGAGCCTTAACCGAAGGCGAAAAGGATGATGGCAAAACGAAATACACGGCGTATTGCAACTATTGCACTTCTATTTACAAGTGGAATCATGGAGGAGGCTACGACACTTTGAAGCGCCACATGGAGACCTATCATCCGGGAGAATACGGGATGGCATCAACTCAAACTCAAATTCGTGGAGCAACAACACATTCGGCCACTGGTACGTCTACTTTATTTAAATATGATCAAAACAATGCCGAAGATATTATGGCTATGTATTGTGCTATGGAAAAAAGACCTTTCAATTGTGCCGATAAAAAAACGTATGAATTAACTGTCCAATCTGCATTTGCTCCTCAAGCTAAAAAAATTGGTAGAACTAACATGCTTAGGCGAATTAGGAGACAAGCTTTTGATAAAAAAGTTCACTTAATAAAATATTTTACTAATTTAGATCACAAAGTTTCTATTTGTGCCGATATTTGGACCGATGCTTATCATAAGAATAATTATATGGGAATTACTTGTCATTGGATTGATGCTAAATGGATGTTACAAAAATGTTTGATTGCATTTAGGGAGTTTGATGAGCCACACACGGCTAGTAATATTGTTTTAATAATTGTTACCGTTCTAAATGAGTTTTATTTGATTAATAAAGTATTTTCGGTTGGTTTTGATAATGCATCGGCTAACACCGCTAGTATTCCTCAACTTATAGAAGCATGTGAACCCAATTTTGCTCGTAAATATTTTCATAGTAGATGCATATGTCATATTCTAAATTTATGTGTTCAAGATGCACTTGAAATTTTTAATGATACAATTTTACCAATTAGAAAAGCCGTGAACATGTTGGGCAAAAATATATCTTTAGCAAAGAAATGGCAAAAATATTGTAGACAAAAAATTATTCAACATAGGGGTTTTGTTAGAGATGTATCACATAGATGAAATTCAACTTATGACATGCTTAATAGTACTTTAGAGTATAAAGAACATTTATGTGATATTTTTAGGAAAGAATTTGCAACAACTCAATTAACTTTATTGTCTTCTCATTGAGACCAATGCATGGATTTATATGATTTATTGAAGGTGTTTAACATTGCTACTAAACAATTATCGGGTGTCTATTATTGTACTTCCGTTCGTGTTTTAGAACATTGCATGTATATTGCTCTTAGTTTTAAAACTTATTTTGCTCAAACAAACTTGCAAGGTGTGATTTATTTTATGGTTCAAAAATGCTTAAATATTTTACCTACATTCCCGATATTTTCTTAGTAGCTAAGTGCTTAGATCCTAAATGGAAATATGATGGTGTTTGTCAAATGTTAGATATTTATTATGGAGCTTTTAGACAAATGGATTTTCTAAATATTCGAATTGATGGAGAGTATGTTCACTTTGATCTTCCTAATGTAAGTCAAGTAAAAGATAATTTAGAAAGAACATTAAGATCTCTTTTCGCCGAATATAGGTTGATTCATGGTCATAATCTTAACATAAATGAACCTCCTAGATATAGTACTAATACCTCTTCATACATACCACTTGATTTAAATTCATTAGATCCCTTAGTTCAACAATTAAGTAACATGTATCAAGATAGATCACATAGTATACCTATAGGTCAAGGAAATAGTGAATTGGATATGTATTTGGGTTCTTGACATATTTTTGGTGTTGAAGATAGTGTTCCACAAATCGATGTGCTAAAGTGGTGGTCAATGAGATCGGAGTACCCAATACTCTCATTTAGGGCGAAGGAGTTGTTTTCCGTCCCGGCATCCACCGTCTCGGTCGAGCAAGCATTTAGCATTGGAGGCCTTGTGTTGGACCAAAGGAGATCAAACATGAAGCCAAGAAACATTGAAGCTATTATGTTGCTTGATGATTGGTCGAGGGCCGACCTTAGAGAACAAGAAAATAATTGGGATGATGATGGAGACGAGAGCCCAAATGAACTCTTCACCGAGTCGGATGCATCAGGGGCGGGCGAAAGCTAGAATGCCACGACATTAATGTAAGAGAACTACGTGGACTTTGATTCCTCTACGAGGATACGTAAGCAACTCGATTTTAATTATAAAATTGAGCTCAAATCCTTATTATTATTATTTTTTTTCTTCTATTATGTGAAGTTGTAAACTACAAGTATGAAGAATGAAGTATTCATTCCTCAAGTTAATTGTAATTTTCAATTTCAATCAATGAATTTTTATTTTTTTAGATTGTAAATTTGTAAATTTCAACATTATTAATGCAATTTCATGGAATACTTAATTTGTTTGTGTTTATATTGCATTAATACATGTAGGGTCCATTTGGTAGGGGAGATGAGATATAGTGAGATGAGATTAAAATAATATTGGGGGATGTGATTTGAGGTAATAAAATTAATCTCATCTCTCATTTGGTAGGAAATTTCAACTATGAGATAAAAATAATATCTCATTTGGTTGGGAAGATTAAAATAATCTTTAGGAGCCTTTTTGTAGTACAAATACCATAATGTCCTTAAAGCTAATGTGGTTTCTACGTTTAATTATATCACCCATGTCTACTTTTTAACAACGGGTGGATATCATGGCGAATTTATAAGTGAGATGTGTTGCCCAATGTAGATTGTGAAGGAGAGAGGTAAAGGGTATAATGGTATTTTGATGTTAATGCACTTTTTACTGTAGACATGAGATAAAAATAATACCTAGTGGTTGGAGGGATTATAATCCCTCCATATCCATAGCTACAGTGGCGGGCCGAGATTATAATCTCGGGCCGTCAAGATAATCATTTTCCTACCAAATGCATGATATAGTGAGATTAAGTTAGTACATCTCACTATATCATGCCTACCAAATGGACCCGTATATTACAATATATATTTACAATAAAATGTACCCAAAAATTAAAATTACATGTTTTACAAAAAAAAAAGGAAAATGTGTTGAAAACCGGCGGTTCAAACCGGCCCGAACCGCCGATTTTCAGGCCCGGACCGGAACCGGGAAACATCCGTGCCGGTCCGGTTACGGTTCATGTGTTTGTGAACTGGGGACCGGCGGTTCGAAGCCCGGAACTGCCGGTCCTTGAACCGGGAGCACGTCTACTTCTCACTGTTGTTTAGTATGTTTTCCTTTCTTTTTATTTTTCGTGTGTGTCCGGGTTGTTTTCATTTAGTTCTTTTATTTTTTTTTATTGCTGCTTTGGTTTCTTTTGGTGTCTCTTTTGTAGGTATGGCACTCTACAACTACTCAAGCTTAATCACCGCCGCATCATCCCGTATCGGGTAGTTTCCTTTCCATCTCTATCTTGTTCTTATTGTAGCAATGAGGACATTGCTTATCTCTATGTTGAGGGGGGTGTGCATAAATTTGTAGTATGCGGCGTATTTTTAGATTTATGTAGTTGTGTATACATGCTTGTCCAATTGCATTTTAGAGCTTGATATGATTAGTGATAGATTTTGATGAGAACTTGTTGATTACGCTTGATGACATGAATTACCGTTGTGAGTCAATGATTAGGTGATAAACATTACATTTTGATCATAATTGTCGTGGGTTACTCTTTGTGTGATGAATTGATGTGATAGCTCGTAACTTTGTTTATTTGGTTGAGATTGCTTTTTGGCTAGACTTGTTTGTTAATTGTGTTGTTTGTGAGATTGAGTTGGGAGGCTTCTGCTCCTCTGAAAACCATGAGCATGGGAAACCACACGAGAACACTTTAGATGACCTCTAAATGTTTATATCTCGTGACTTTTGGCCATATAACCCATTCTTTCAAAATTTGGCTCGAATGGCCTTTAAATTTGATATTGAATCGCTTGAACTGTTTGAATAGGTGATAAGAACTCTACCCCTCTTCCTTTAAGAAACCGAAAGAAATCTTGAATTCGAGGAATGGGTATGGAAAACCACACTAGAATACTCGATTTATGCCGAAGATCACACCTAGTGACCAATGTTCTATATATCACTAAAAATTCTATGTGGTTTGATTCTTAAAAATGGTTTGAAAAGTTAAAAATTCAAAGTCTAGCTTATGAGCAATTGAAAGCCGAATTTGCATATGTTGTTGAGTTTGATCGGATTGAAGTTGCACCTTTGAGGGTAACACGTAGTGGTGATTGATGTATAGACTTATGATCCCTTTTTGAGTACTCGTGATGAATATGATTGTTGTTGCTTGATTAAACTTATTTCTTGTTTTGAAATCTCCATATCATGTTAAGCTTAGACTTGTTTGAGGACAAGCAAGGTATTGTGTGTGTGGAGGTTGTTTTATACGTTTTCGGTCTCGTTTCTATTGTGTTTTTGGACCTATGATGTTGATTATTGTCGTTCGAGTTGATGCTTTGGTCTTCTTTATGCTACATTGTAGGTGAGGATCAACAAAAAGTACTAATGAGGCTTGACAAGATAAACGAGATGAAAAGACAAAGAAAAGTTGAAAAAATTGCACACTTGGCCGAGAGTGGGCCTAGTGGGCGCTACACCCTAGCGCTCGCTAGGCCAAAGGAACGTGGATCGGGCAGAACAAGGGGCTAGCGACCGCTACCCCCTAGCGCTCGCTGGTCCCTTGGAAGATTAACTTGGGCAGAACGTTGGTGTAGCGCCCGCTACCCCTCTTCATAGCTTTTCAGGACAGAACATGGGGGTAGCGAACGCTACCCCCTAGCGATCTCTACCTTGGAGGATTTTCCTTTTCCTATTTAAACTCTTCACGCGCGATTGTTAGAGCTTCTTCTTCTCTTCTTCTTTAATTTTTCCAGACCACGAGAGAAAACACCATAGTTTTAGATTTCTTATTCCGTACTTTGTTATTTTCATATTCGTTTTGTGCATTCGTTCGTGATTCAAACCCGGAGACTTTTTAATGCATTGATTTTCCATTCAATTAGTAAGTTCTTATTGCTTTCTTTATTGCTTTATGTTCCTTTCTTCTTACTCTTTTCTTGATTAATTTCTAATTCGTAATTCAAATTCTGTTGATCATGTTAATTAATCAAGCCAAGACATGTTTAGATTTCTTTCCTTTAATTTCATGTTCTTAGATTTAGAATTTAATTGCTTTATTAATTCTCACCTAGATAATTCGCTCTTTCATTCCTTTAATTTTATTCGCCTAGATAAATTAATTAGAGTAGTTAAAAATCAAAACCTATTCTTTTACTGTTTTATGTTTGGTAATGTAGATAAAGCTCTGTTTAGCCTTCCTTGAGAATACGACTAGGGTCAGCTTATTAATTTATGACGAACTCTTTCTCTTGCGAGTAACTTAATAAAATAAGTTTGAAACAATATATGTGTGTGTGTGTGTGTGTCCAATACAAATTATGTAATTATACAATCAATACTATATATATATATAATACAAATTACATGAATATACAATGCAACAATAAACAAACGGGCGGTTAAGGGATGTTTTTCTCTTCTCTAATGTGGTTCCGTAAATATAGGAATCAAATCAATTTGAATATTATCCCAAAGACCGCCAAACAATAAATGGACATATTTACCCTTATTGCATTGTGGATTAACAATGCAACGCGTACAACATAATTAATTCCTAAATTTATGGTACTCCCTCCGTCCCAATAAACACGACACAAAACTTTTGAGTATGATTATTAAGGAGAGTGTATAAAGTAGTGTAAGAGTGATAAATGTGGTAGGGTTCACACCTTTTTAATGGGATAATTTTTACTATTTTAGAAATGTGTCAAACTTAGTGGAACATTCAAATAAGAAAAATGTGTCAAGTTTAGAGGGAAGGAGGGAGTACAACATAACTAATTGAGAGACTGCCTCTGGCCTCTAGAGGCTACTCCATGTTTGCTGCTGCAGGTGGGGGACTCCGGAGCCCACACATTTTTTTCTTTTAAAAAAAAAAATTAATACATAATTTTATCTATAAATATCCTATTTCAATCCCACATTTTCACACATCTTCATTCATTTTTCAATCTTTCAACCATCTCTCTTGAAAAATACCTCTTTCAAGTAAGAAAAATCAAAAATATTAAACTACAAAATTAAAATTAAATTTTAATTACATATTTATTAATTTAAATTAATAAATTTAATTCATAACAAATATAAAAAACAATATATATATATATAAATCATAAAAATACAAAACAAGTTGAGAGCCACCCACTGCACGAAACCAACACAAATTCTCTAAAAATTGTGTCCCACACAAAAAGTTCTATTTATTTACGAAATTGACAGAGAGAGACTCCCATTTGAGATGATGTAAGGTAGGATAAATGCATAATATGATCTTGATTTTGTTAAAAGAGATTGTCCGAGGACCTTTCAACAACTTAAGTTGATTTTGTATTGATTTTCTAAATAATAAAGACTGAGATTAAGGGTGAGAATTTGAGGTCGGTACTTGGGACTTTTCCGGTCCCGTCCCGAGTTCCGACGGGATTCGGGATTCTAAGTCTCGAATTTTTCGGGATCGGGACCGAGATCGGGACTGAGGAATTGCAAATTTTCGGGACGCGGGATTCACAAATTCCGAACGGGACTCTCGAATCCCGAACGAAACTTTCTATTTTTTGAAATTAATTTTTAAAATTTGGGAAATTTAATCCCGTTCGGAATTTTAGGACCATTCAAGACTAATCGAGACTATATTTTTTGGGACAAAGATTTAAATTTTTTTCAATTTCAAGACTCAAGACCGAGACCGCAACCAAAAATTTAACATTTTCGGAACCGGGACTCCGGGTCCCGTCCCGATTCACCTCTAGATGAGTCTACAAGAAAAAATAAAATATTTTAATTTATTAATTAATTAGAAAATAAAAAGAAGACAGAAAAACTGTACTGTAGTGTCCACCCGGTCCTCAGCTGACACACTCTGGTGTCCACTCTCCACCTCAAATAGCATGCTCCCTCTCCTCTCTATATCCTCTCTCTCTCTCCCCCTCCTCAAGCAACAAGGAAGAAGAATTCTACTTCAGTTCTTCTGGCTTTTATTCATAATATTCATCTTTCTTTTTACTGCACCAAAAAGCTTTCATTGATTCCCTTCAACTTATATTCCCTCTACCCTTAAGCTTCTCTCACTTTTCTTCATTTTTGCCCACTTGCAGCTCTTCCTTCTATTTTCTAATCTTCCTAATCTATCCGCAGATAAGCTTTTCCGAACCTCTTCTTTTTACTACTCCATATTTTACTTTCCTCAAACTTTCCTTATAATCCTCCATATTCTCTCCTTTTCTCTTGTCTCAACACCTTCTCTTTAACGGTTCTTCTTTAATTCTCTCTCTCTCTACTATCAGAGAATCTCTCTTTTCACGCTCCCAATCCCTTTCGCTTTCAATGCGAATTTGAAACACCAGCCCACACCATGTTCAAATACACTGAACACTTGAACCAACTCACCGTTTCCAATTACTCCGTCAACCCTTTCCCGCCGGATATGAAGACCGTCCGAGTCTCCGTCACCGACGCCGACGCCACCGACTCCTCCAGCGACGACGAAGACAGCAGCAGCGCCGCTCACCTCAACCGCCGGAGAGTTAGGAAATATATCCACGAGGTCAGAGTTCAACCCTGCTGCGGTGGTGAGCCGAAGTGCCCCGTCGTTAACGGCGGTTCTAACAGCGCCGCGAGGAGCTCCCGGCCGGAGAATATGCGGAGCAGCGGAAGCGGAAGTAAAGCAAAGAATGCGGCAAATGTTGGGGACGCAGCTAGGAAGTTCCGCGGCGTACGGAAGCGGCCATGGGGAAAATTCGCGGCAGAGATCCGAGACCCCATGCGACGCGTGCGGCTGTGGCTCGGCACGTACAATTCAGCGGAGGAGGCCGCCATGGTGTACGACCACGCAGCTATTCAGCTGCGTGGCCCCGACGCGCTCACTAACTTCGCCGCCTCCACTGCATGGTACAAGAAGGCCAGCTCTGGGTACATCTCCGACGAGGAGTCGCACGATAATGTGATGTCACCCAAGTCGGTCCTCCGCTTTTCCTCGACGCCCGACGCAGAAGCCGAAGGCGAGGTGGAGAATTCACCGGCGGAAGAGGGCGCCGCCGTGAAAAACGGTAGCGATGAGAATTTCGCGGCGGATTTTCCGATATTCCCGTTGAGCGACGATTTGTTCTTAGATTTGGATAACCCGGTAAGCGTACCCTGTTTGTTTGAGCAGGAGAGTTTCTGGAGTGATATGTACGGAACGGATATCGGGTGTTGCGTTGAGTTGGTTGTCGGGTCGGATACCGATTTAGGATCCGGATTCGGAGCGACAGATGACTTCGTTCATGAATTTGGGGACGTATTTGGGTCGGATCCGCTAGTTGTTCTTTGAGAGTTGTGAAGAGACATTTATTAAAAATATCGGCAACAACTGAGATTCGGTGAGTTTTTGGAAGTTTTGAGAAATAGCAGCTATTAAAATATAAATACCCCTTTCCCTTGTCCTAATTTCTATATGTTTTTGTATTTTCTTTTTTGAAGAGTCGTAGTTTGGATTTTAGACACATCTCGAATGTAAAACTGGACTGTTTATGAGTAAATGAAATGTTATTATTATATATACTATTACCTTTGGACAAATGTGAAATAAATTGGAACTTGTTGGATATAATATCATCCATCTCATTTGTAATTTTTTTTGTTAGTATTATTATCATCTTAAAGATTTTTATACATGAACAAAAGAAAAGGAAACTACAACCCACTGTACTGATTTGTTTCTTTAATTACTAATCTATTGCCCAAGTAAAAAATATATATATATATATATAAAATATATTTTAATGAAAAAAGAAACTTATAAAATAAAATATAGATGGGATTTAAAAGATTGAATGTTTTGTTGAATTATGTTTAAAAAAGAAGAAGTAATTTTTTGTTGCGTAAAGTTGTGGAGTTGATTAACTTTTAGTGACGCACCACTTCACAATTAAATATCTTTAAAGTATTTATTAGCTTGTTGCCGGTCGAAATTCGACGTGATTAATATTTTATAAATTTATAAAATTATTTAATATTATTTTTTTCATTATTATTTGTTGTCATAGATATATGAACTACTTATTCGTATATTAAATATGTATAATAAAAATCGTTAATTATGTTGACTTGCTAATGATTAAATTGCAATCGTTCTAAAATTATTGAAAAAATAAATTTACAACTTGATATATATATATTATCATAAATATTAAATCCTCGTAAACTTGTCTATTAGTACACTCGTACTAACAACTTAATATTTTTTTTAAAGTATATTTGAATTTAATTTATATACTCATATTCGTTTGAAAATAAAGTAAAAATGATTCTAATAATCATTATTATTAGAGGTGTTCAAAAGAATCGTAATCGACGTTTTTGGGAATCGAATCGTAAAAAAATATTAAAATTTTGAATCGCATCTGTATAGGAAGCGGTTCGGTTTCAATTTCAGATTCAAATGTTCTGAATCATGAACCAATTGATTTCGTCTTACGCTCATATATAATATATGTTATAAATTCGAATATATAAAATATACATAAATAAATATTACTGATGAAAATAAACTATATTAGAATATTTATAAAATCTAACCAATTTATTTGAATTTTATGTATGCGTATTCATCTCAAAATCGATAAATGTCTTGTTACACATCTTTATCCAATAATTACTTGTCCATGTACAAGCCCGTATGAAAATAAACTCAGATTATATGAATTCATTTATTTATATGTATATATACATTAACAATTTGATTAAAAATTAAATATATATACCCGTGTTTGTTATAAAAATAAAATATATATAATTTTTATTGAGTGTGAATAATTTATTTAAATTATTTATTTGTCACTACAATACACACATTTCCTCACGTGCTCATATAATTCAAATTATTTTGTGAAATGAAATACATAAACACATGATCACTTTTCTCATGTGCTCATATAAGTGGATATTTTTATCTCTGATTTTTAAATGTCTATTTTTTTTTATCTTTTATTTATTAAAATGAGTATTTAAATTTTTAATCTCTAGATTATATATATTATTTTTTTAAATAACATGTCATTCAATACATTTAAAGTATAATAAACATTTAAAATATCTACCCGCTAATAGTAAAGTTAGTACGTATGTAATAATGATATACCACAAAAAATCATTGATTTGATAAAAATCAAATAGGTATCAAAATATACTCATTAAATATATATATATATATATGTATTCATAATCTGAATACAAATTAAATATATCTACTCATTTTCTATTCAAAAAATTATATATAAAAAATGAGAAAATTTGAAGTGATGTATTAATTTGATATATTGTAAATGTGAAGATAAGATTAAAAAAGTTTTGTATATTTAGGTGTCTAAATTCATGGCCTAATTGTGAAATTGAAAAAAAAAGGATATGAATTGAATTTAACACTTGTCTGAACAGAAAATACATAAGTTTATATATCTTTAGTTATTATGATAAATAATTATGAATGCTAATTTTTTATTAAACATTAAATAAAATACATGTAAAATGTAGTAATAAAAACATTTAAAATATCTACTCACTAATAGATAACCTAATATGTTGGATAATAATGAAGTTCAAATTCATTATCTAATAATAATAAACGGTCAAAAATTATCAATGTGATTGAATTCTCAAAAATGTATCGAAATATATTCATTAAATATTTTTTATATTAATGAAATGATAAATAAATATGAAATAACATACAATTAATATAGAATGTACAAATTAATAAGAAGATTATATACTTCTTTAGATTTATATTAATATTTTAATAAAAAATATGATTCTTAAACTTTTATTATCTATATTGAAAAATATATGTGGATTGTTCGAATACTAAGATAATTAAAGGTATGTTATAATCATCACATGTAATAAATTATATATATTAAAAAAATATTTTTAAATAATGTGAACTCTATCAATTTTTATATACGGTTTATAAATTCTCATTAGATTTAGAATAACATATAGTCTAATATAGAATATTAAATAAATAAGAATATTATATATTATTTTATATTTATATATTACTATTTTAGTGAAAAATATGAATTTTTAATTTTCATTAGATTTTAAAATATTGTACATAATCTATATAAATTATTGTTAAATTGGTTATTAAAATATAACGAAAATGCTCACCCGCCCGCGATGGGCATTTCTTAATGCGCCCGCGGTTGATGTGGCATGCCACGTAGATAAATATTAAAACTTAAATATTTTTTATTAATTATCACTTTCCGACTAGGGTTTATTGGTTAGGGTATAGTTTAATATTATTTAATAAATAATAATAATAAAAATAAAATTAATAAAAAAACGAAAAATATAGTGACTCGTATGATGATGTGTCAATGATGTGGCATTGCCACATCAACCGCGGGCGCATTAAGATGTGCCCACCGCGGGCGGTGGAGCGCTACTCTAAAATATAAATATCAAATTAATATATCACTATATATATTATATTTATTAAAATAATACTTAAATATGAAATAGTATATAATATGATCTATGATATAAATAGAAATAAAAACATAACATAAATATCATATGCCTACATGAAAATAAAAATA